>JAQFVV010008395.1:0-32331 GCA_028023455.1 Epiperipatus broadwayi
TACTTTTAAATCAAATCATATGTATGTTCGGGTTGCCAACACAGATAGCGGGTATGAACATTTAAATAATTATAAAAAGAATGATGAACTAAGAAACCAAGTATGTTAGAAAATATTTAATAATAATAATAATTTGTTTTGTTCAATAAAATATAGATTGCATTAGTTACCTCTAGTCTTTAAAAGAATTTATAAATATAATAAGAGTGGCGGTCCTTATCATATGCCAACAAGTATTACACAACATGGGATTCTATGTCTATGCCCCCAACGAGAAATATAAAGGCAGATAAAGGTATTCATTAAGAACGGAAATGATTGTTCTAATTTTATTACGGTGGAATGTGAGATTTATTTTCACATTCGGAAATCTATTCATGAAGAGCAAAACGTATTTTAAGGCATAACTTTAATCTTGATTTGAAAACTGATTTAAACTAAATATATTTGAGAATTGGTTCGACTTTAATTTAAATCACTTCATCACGAATTACGAGCACGGAGCGGGTTTTACCGGAACAAAGATGCAATGGTACTGACGAATTACAAGGCAGAGAGTAAAATTGAAAGATGATCGCTAGTCGATGATCGAAGTCCTATGGCGGCTTGCATTTGGCAAGTCTTACGCCCTTTGACTAATGAATACGGAAAGGAAGTACTTTCTTCCTCGAGAAATTTAAATAAGAGAATATGATCACCGACCAGCCTAACGGAGCGGAAGATGGCCCTACGTCAGCAACGTTTGATGATGATGACTTGATAGTCATCGTTGAAAAATAAAACCCATGTAGAATGCTCTACGTGATGACTTGACCAATTAATTAAAGTCAAACGAACTTTTATCGAACTATTTTAAAACATTTATAAACTATATTAATTATGCCCTAATATCGTGCCCTTCCTGAATATTAATATAAAATAACAAAAGTGGAATTAAAATACATTTAACCCTTTATCGACCCTTTTTGCAATAAAGACATTTAAGATTATATTTGCATAAATAAATATTAGTGGAACAAGAAAATCATTTAACATTATGTGAATATATATAAATACTTATAACTTAGATAGGAGCTGGGGACATAGGTGAAAAATTGAGCTAATAATTTATTATTAGCTCGGAAAAAAAATAGTAAACATGTAATATTTTCCTTTGACTCGATGATTAATAGAACTTATAAATTTAGCTCTAATGGGCGAGAATTACTATTTGAAATTAATGTTATATTATTTGCGTGAGGCAAATGGAATCAAGGAGCTCATCGAGTCGAAAGATTATTGGCATATAATTTTTAAATACGACATTAATAAAGCACACTAATATATATATTAAACGAACCGCCAGGTAAGAAAAGAAAAAGTTTAAAGACTAGAGATTTAAAGAATTACGCTATAGATTTACAGTAGCATTTTATAAATAAAAGGTGTTACAAAGATTTTACATTAAAGAATAAAAGAGCTCTTAATAAGGAGGAGTGTAAAATAAAGTTCGAACTGGCCAGAAAGTTTAACGTCCATTATAGAAACATATATTACCCCTTCCGTGCTGGTCCTTAAGTTACACCTCCAGGTTGTTAAAAACGTAGGCACCATTGATTGATTATTGGAACAGCATTTTAGTAGCCTCCATAATTTTAGCAGAATGATCGATCCGGAAAAGGTTCAACAGCTCCAGTGAAGATTTCTCGGGACTTTAGGAACCGTAGCCAGATTCCTGATGTTCTAGCCCTCTATCATGATGTATTTAATTTTTTATACGCACAGAGTTCACTGCACTACTCTACAACAAAGCTAGCCCCTTCTCCTGACTTTTCAGGGCTATATATATTGTCCAGATGCCTTAAGGCTAGCGCTCATTTTATTATCAATTAGTTGTTTTCAAATACATTCCCTCGATAAGGCTTTCAAACTAATTTTTGAATTCCTTTCCTAATTAGAAAATGAATTCTTAAAATCTGAAATGATTTTAATTAGAAATTGAATTCTTATCTTTTTCCAATTAATAAAACTTTACTGTTGTTTTTGAGAATTTGAGAGCTTATCGAAAGAATGTAGTTTTTAATCAACAACACTTTAACAAATTATTTAAAATTAAAAAAAAACAAGTATTCCCGACGCAATGAAACTTTCGAACAATTATATATTTTTAATATTTACAAGTATATACGCACAATCCACGCAATTTAATATATATAAATTCATGAATATTTTCTCATGAATTTATTTAGAGAATTGATCAATTTTAAGCTAAACTAATTAATTTTAATACGCATTTGAAATAAATTATTTATTATGGAAATTAGCGTGGATTGAACGTATAAAGCCCCATTGCATCGGAAATTTAAGGTTAGTATTAGGGTAAATAACATGAAGCTAGGATCGAACTCAGATCCGACTGCTTCATTTCTTTTCACTTCAAAAAAAAAACAATGAAAAAAAATGACTTTACTTATGCAGGATACAGTTGCATAAGTGTATAGACTCTGGGAGAACAGCCTGAGTGTGAATAATATAACCTGCCCAAACTACAAAAATTATACATGTCTCACTACGATCAATTTTTTTGAATATTCCGCTTATAATAAGTTAAAAAAAATCGGTCCGTTTATCAAGTCTCGTTTTTCCCTATGGTCATGTCAGTTGGTCTTCTGTACATATATCTGTCTCTACAGTTTGTCTTATTGTTTCCCTGGATCAGGTGGCACATATGGTTTTAACTTTTGATAATGGTCGTAGTCTTGGTCCTTTCTCGTCAGTGTCAAGTTTCTGTAATCTATTGCTGTCATTAATTCTGTGGCCTTTTCTGCGACCGAATGCACAAAAAACAATTCTTTAACATTATCTCTATGAACGATGGGTTTCTCTCCTGGGTCTTCTTTGAAAGTTTGAATCTGTATCAAGGATCCAGGCATTGGCGTCTGTAACTTCTTTATACTAAGTTGAGGACTCATCATCTGTCCCATTTCCACTTTTAATTTCATTGGACTAGTGGTCTGAACATCTTTTTCTTTCTCTATATCTATATCAGCTTCTTCCCCTGTTGCGTAATTGGACTCATCCTCACCACTGTCGTCTTCCTTGCTATCTACAACTTCCTTTGGTGTGGCCTGATCATCTTCATCATCTATTTTTGGGACTTCAGAGGGATTTATTTCTTGCTGAAGCTTTACATTCTCTAGATTTGAGTTGGCTTGGATGCCATATGCTTCCTCGATCCTTACCAGCCTTTCCATCATCATCATCAGTACCTTTCGGTCTTCTCTCATTTCTCTGAGGATCGTTTGGAAAGTGTCTTTTCCCATTTTTGAAAATAAGAAAATAATGTAATATACAATCAATATAATGAACAACGTGGATTAACTTATAGTACTCTCTGTATGCTTAAAAATATTTTTTTCTTCAGTAATTTTAACTAGGTCTCTGACTACAGGTCCATTGTCCCAATCTTCACTAGCTGCTTCATATTATTTCCCCAATCTATGTAATCTGCCTTTTTTTTTTTTAGTTTACCTACGTTTTCTTGGTTAGCTCTTTATATTAACTGTTTGAGTGAGACATGTATTCAAAAATATTAAAGATAAGAAAAAAAAAACATTATTCACTTTCCCTTTGTTCAACTGTTCTGTTCTCCCATGTCTGAAAAAAAAAAACTATAGTGATATACAAATATTATGTATTAGCAGATACAACAAATCATTCTGTATTGAACACACTTGGTTTTTTTATTATGGCGATTGACCCACTACTGTGCTGACAATCAAATTTGCTGACAAATTTATTTATATGGGCGCCAGTGAGCAAAATGAAATCAATAGGGCATGTGATATAACCCATTGACCCCCAAACCACATATGATTGACTTAACTTTTGATAAAACAATTGAATTGATGATGAATATTTATTAATGAATAAAGATAACGCGTTCCTGACCTGAGTTTAAATATAGGAGTTTAAATATTACTAAGCATGAGGCTTTCACACACAAAGAAATGTCAAAATTAATATTACAAGCAACTTTTATTGGTGATATTATTCTAAATCTTGCTAGCATGAAAGCGTGCAAACCATTTAAGCATTTTGCCAACTGCATCTGGCTGCTTGGTGTACACAAAGGGTCTTCACCTGCTTTGAGGTTACTCTAGAAACTATTGTCATTGAAGCGTAATGTCACACTGCATCGGACCGCTTGACAGATAATTCCCAGTTTGAAGGTCTTCGCCTACTTTGAGACTACTAAAAATACGGAGCGAACATTTAATATATATGCTAGCAAGCAATACTTTGAAATTAAGACTTTTATATGATATCATATTAGATATTTTATATTATAACAACTGAGATGAACAAAATTAATTTTGACACAGACAAAATATTTCATTTATTTTACCCCTATGCTTTGATCTATGGACTCTTACTACTTTGCTAACGATATTTTTCTTACTGTCACGAACGCGTATAAACAAACGTATAATATATAAATGGATATAGTACACGTATAATTAATATATACATATGAATAATTATTTTAACTAACGAATCTTTTACTGAACGAACATTTAAAAAAATAATCTTGAAAACATTTTTATAAGAAAGAATTAGAAAATGATATTTTAATTTATTAAATCATTTCAGTATATATTATAAATCGCATAACTTTTTTTTTTTTAAAAAAAAAATATCACTCTACAGAAACATTTACTTTATTGGGATTTCAATTAACTGAGTAACTAAAATCACAATTCTAATCTCCAGGGCATGTGTGGGGTTTATTAAGTCGAGCCACAACGATTGGGCAGCCAAAAACATAACCATGTACCGGTCGAAACCCACCACCACCGCAAGTCAAATCGGATTCAAACTCAGCTTAACCAAAACTGAATTCAAACCCAACTCAACAGCTCAGATAGCAGAAATCGACGGCACAGTGCTATGCGCCAAGAACTAGCTCAACGGTTGGTGAGGACTAGAGACCCTTGCACTGACACGAATATCTAATAATTAATTACTTTGAATACTTTTTAAATCAAATCATATGTATGTTCGGGTTGCCAACACAGACAGCGGGTATTAACATTTAAATAATTATAAAAAGAATGATGAACTAAGAAACCAAGTATGTTAGAAAATATTTAATAATAATAATAATTTGTTTTGTTCAATAAAATATAGATTGCATTAGTTACCTCTAGTCTTTAAAAGAATTTATAAATATAATAAGAGTGGCGGTCCTTATCATATGCCAACAAGTATTACACAACATGGGATTCTATGTCTATGCCCCCAACGAGAAATATAAAGGCAGATAAAGGTATTCATTAAGAACGGAAATGATTGTTCTAATTTTATTACGGTGGAATGTGAGATTTATTTTCACATTCGGAAATCTATTCATGAAGAGCAAAACGTATTTTAAGGCATAACTTTAATCTTGATTTGAAAACTGATTTAAACTAAATATATTTGAGAATTGGTTCGACTTTAATTTAAATCACTTCATCACAAATTACGAGCACGGAGCGGGTTTTACCGGAACAAAGATGCAATGGTACTGACGAATTACAAGGCAGAGAGTAAAATTGAAAGATGATCGCTAGTCGATGATCGAAGTCCTATGGCGGCTTGCATTTGGCAAGTCTTACGCCCTTTGACTAATGAATACGAAAGGAAGTACTTTCTTCCTTGAGAAATTTAAATAAGAGAATATGATCACCGACCAGCCTAACGGAGCGGAAGATGGCCCTACGTCAGCAACGTTTGATGATGATGACTTGATAGTCATCGTTGAAAAATAAAACCCATGTAGAATGCTCTACGTGATGACTTGACCAATTAATTAAAGTCAAACGAACTTTTATCGAACTATTTTAAAACATTTATAAACTATATTAATTATGCCCTAATATCGTGCCCTTCCTGAATATTAATATAAAATAACAAAAGTGGAATTAAAATACATTTAACCCTTTATCGACCCTTTTTGCAATAAAGACATTTAAGATTATATTTGCATAAATAAATATTAGTGGAACAAGAAAATCATTTAACATTATGTGAATATATATAAATACTTATAACTTAGATAGGAGCTGGGGACATAGGTGAAAAATTGAGCTAATAATTTATTATTAGCTAAATGTAAAAATAGTAAACATGTAATATTTTCCTTTGACTCGATGATTAATAGAACTTATAAATTTAGCTCTAATGGGCGAGAATTACTATTTGAAATTAATGTTATATTATTTGCGTGAGGCAAATGGAATCAAGGAGCTCATCGAGTCGAAAGATTATTGGCATATAATTTTTAAATACGACATTAATAAAGCACACTAATATATATATATATATTAAACGAACCGCCAGGTAAGAAAAGAAAAAGTTTAAAGACTAGAGATTTAAAGAATTACGCTATAGATTTACAGTAGCATTTTATAAATAAAAGGTGTTACAAAGATTTTACATTAAAGAATAAAAGAGCTCTTAATAAGGAGGAGTGTAAAATAAAGTTCGAACTGGCCAGAAAGTTTAACGTCCATTATAGAAACATATATTACCCCTTCCGTGCTGGTCCTTAAGTTACACCTCCAGGTTGTTAAAAACGTAGGCACCATTGATTGATTATTGGAACAGCATTTTAGTAGCCTCCATAATTTTAGCAGAATGATCGATCCGGAAAAGGTTCAACAGCTCCAGTGAAGATTTCTCGGGACTTTAGGAACCGTAGCCAGATTCCTGATGTTCTAGCCCTCTATCATGATGTATTTAATTTTTTATACGCACAGAGTTCACTGCACTACTCTACAACAAAGCTAGCCCGTTTTCTCCTGACTTTTCAGGGCTATATATATTGTCCAGATGCCTTAAGGCTAGCGCTCATTTTATTATCAATTAGTTGTTTTCAAATACATTCCCTCGATAAGGCTTTCAAACTAATTTTTGAATTCCTTTCCTAATTAGAAAATGAATTCTTAAAATCTGAAATGATTTTAATTAGAAATTGAATTCTTATCTTTTTCCAATTAATAAAACTTTACTGTTGTTTTTGAGAATTTGAGAGCTTATCGAAAGAATGTAGTTTTTAATCAACAACACTTTAACAAATTATTTAAAATTAAAAAAAAACAAGTATTCCCGACGCAATGAAACTTTCGAACAATTATATATTTTTAATATTTACAAGTATATACGCACAATCCACGCAATTTAATATATATAAATTCATGAATATTTTCTCATGAATTTATTTAGAGAATTGATCAATTTTAAGCTAAACTAATTAATTTTAATACGCATTTGAAATAAATTATTTATTATGGAAATTAGCGTGGATTGAACGTATAAAGCCCCATTGCATCGGAAATTTTAGGTTAGTATTAGGGTAAATAACATGAAGCTAGGATCGAACTCAGATCCGACTGCTTCAATATTAAGTAGAAAATCTGAAATTTTCAGACATCCATATGTCTTCCAATCTAGCTGTCTAACTTAAATAGGCATATGGGACTGAACTAAGTTCAGATACACCTTATATTCATAACTTTAGCAATATAAAACTGCTATTAAGGCTTTGGCGATTTTATATTGCTAAAACTATTAATATATGGAATATCTGAACTCAGTTCAGTCACATATGACTACTTAAGTTAGATAGCTGGATTGGAAGACATATGAATGTCTGAAAATTTCAAAATTTTCTACTTAATAGTTAACCATTAGATAAAGTGCTCAGCTTGTCCTGGTATTTTTAATCTAATGCTTGAATATCTTAGCACCTCACCAAGGATGCCAGTAGCAGAAACTAGTCTGGGGTTGGTGATATTCTACAAAGCTTATGAGCTTATTTGCGAACTCTGTATATAACATTTGTAATACAAGCTTGTTAAATTAGGTCATGTGACTTCTGACTTGATTTTTTTGTAATATAATTTTACAAATACAAACAAAAACAAGTTTCAGTTTATTAAAAAAATTTTAATAACCCAAATTTAGTTTAAAGTAAAGAAAATCCATAGTTACTTCCAACGAAAAGATGACAAAATCACAGTAAACATTTCACTAATCAAATATCACTAAAGTCAAATAGATAACAATGTTTACCACTATTAATGTAGAAAATATTGTAAATCCCAGTAAACTATATGTAAACTAATGATCAGCAAATGTAAGTATAGAGGGAGCCACCTATGCTTCAGCTTTCCTGTCATTTTTTGATGTACCTACATGCAGAGCATGATATATATATATATTAACATAATTTTAGGGCAACTACAAACTACTCTGAAATCATTATGGAAAAGTTGAGTCTCCTATTTAACAACCTCTAAATATGTTATATTCAATTTGATTTACTAACCTAGAGATCATATGGCTTTTTTTTAATAGAAGACATTTACACCCTAAGCACATATACAGGCTAATGTTGTTATAATAGCTTAATGATATCTTGTTGAGTACTGAGGTTACTCTCAAACCAAACACAAGATAAATCTTGTGGAGGAATTGGCAATCTTCATTGTTTATAACTTACAAGCTTAAAAGATAGTGTCATGTGATCTATGACTCTTATTTTGACTACAAGATAAGAGACTTTTGAGAAAATAAGAGTGGCTGCCTTATCTTTTGTATCTAAATAAAATTATATAGGTCAATCTAAAGCATCTTAGTTTGACAGTGTGAAGATGTTTCTTTATTCACTTTACATATGTTAATTTCTTTATATTAAGGTTTCTGAAATTTTTCAACTTAATATGTGTTAATAATATGAACTATTAGAAATTATACAATATTCAAATTTATTTACTAGCACAGAGATTGTAGTAATTTTTTTTAAAAATAGAAGGGATTTACCTCTAAACACATGCTCTATAATGCCGATATAATAGGTCAACAAAGGCTTATTAAGTACTGAGAATACTCTCAAACCCAAAGCACAAGATAGAAACTTTTGAAAAGATATAAATATAACATTTTGATAGCTCCAAATTAATGCAAAAATGCTACAATTTTATATGAAATTGTTGAAAAAAAACAAATCTGTAAATCAACAGCAAATTTAATGTCTATATATAGTTACAATCAAAAGTATTATCAGTAAACCTAACTATCACTTACGTTTGTTTGTGTGTGTGCATCAACAAAGATAAACTGTAGGAATTATCAGTGAAAATATATCTTGAAAAGGAAAATAAAATAATGATCACAGATTATTATTATTTATTATTTCAACAATAAAGTTTATTCCAGAAAGGTGTGGGAAAATGTCAAAAATGAATAACTAATGAAGAATAGCATTAAGGTATCCAATATAGTACCATCGAGTACATTTCAATTTTTGAAATAATAAATATAATCCCAAAGAGAATCAGAGTAATTATAAAAGTGTTTATTGCATTTAAATAATTTTAATTAAGGATAACAAAATACTCTGCTATTATAAATGTTAACCGAGTAATATATAATTGGGTACAAAATATTACACTAAGTTCGTAGGTGGAGCTCTTACTGGAAAGTCATCTTTCTCACAGATCTCACAGAATGGCTCTGAAAAGTTAGTTTTGCAGCAGTGAAAGATACCTTTTATATTTATTTGATCCTTTAAAGGCCTTAGTTTGCTGCTAATGCACTCCTTCATTCACTAAATCTCAGTTTTAGTGCATTTTAAACACAATTTCCCTATGTCTACCTTGTGCTTATCAGCATTTAACTACCTCATTTCCCCCCTGTTTGGTGAGTGTTTCAACTGTTTTGTGGACCATAAAGGGTTTTATTCCTTCTTAGACTCTTGAATATTTCTCCTAATCCAATTTCCTTGTCACTCAGAACTTGTGTACAAAGTTTTTGTGGGTTGTTCCAGTTATTTAGGCCATTTTAACTATCTTTTTTTTCCAGACCCCTACTTCTCTGGGGTAACTAACCACCTAAAATTCCACTCAATTTTCACATTATTCAACTAAAATTATTAATAACAAGTTTTCCAGTGTTTTTTTTTTTTTTGCTTTTACATCAATATATTTAATTTTTCCATGTCAAAATTTTCTTCATATTACTTTTCATTCTTTCAAACGATTTAACGATTGACGCTACCCCTAGAGGGGAAAATGTGCAGAGTCCTAAAGTACATGAACTAAAACTTTCAAAATTACCCAAATTTTATCCAAATTGTATTTCAAACAAAACTTAACTAAAAACATCATCACCAAAGACCTTATTTCAAAGTCTCCATCTCTTTGCCCTCTAGATTTTCCTCCCTTTCAGGCTGTGGTTTGCTCTATCAAAGGTAAAAAGCAAGTCAAAAAGAACAACATGACCAATCATAATGTCATGCCAAGTACAATGGGGGAAACTAAAATTACTCATCTACAAAGGACAAAAATCAGCCTGTTGCATCTAAGCATTACTCAGAAATATCCTCATTCTTCCCTGAAACCTGTAAAAATTTAATATATAGCAATTCCTCCAAAGTTAATGTCACATATGGATCCTCCTACCAATCCATCAGGGTAACCAAGCCTATCAACATTGCTCCTTACCAAAGACTTCTTTGCCTAGACTACATACCCTTTCCATATCCCCCTTCCCATTTTATATCTATTCCCTTCCCCTACACTATATTGTACTTGAATTTCATTTTGCCATGTAATCATCTTTTTGTAAACCTTTTTTAACTGTTGTGTATTTTGTCTTTTTGGTGAATAAAAGCTTTTATCACTGAGAAAAAAAATATTGCACTAGTTAAATACAGTCATAATTAAACTTTTTTATTTACATTACAAAATTGATGTTAAGCAATGTTTAACACCTGAAGATGTTTAAATAAATAAAAAAAATTTCACCCTATAATAAATAATTAAGCTTGTAATAAATAATTCTAATGAAGTCTGAAATACTGACAAAAAATGTTTAATATGGTTTATAAATGAGCACAGGTAAAATGCATGCCATAGTAAAAAGATTAATTTGATAAAAATCAACTACATAATTCTTAAAGAAATATATTTATGTGTGTGTATATGTATATAAGTATACTATCAATCAGCTTATAAAAATTAGAAAATTATTAATTTCTAGGCAAAATAAATCATAATATATACATACGCATATAATACATGTGGAATTAATAAAAATTTCAATGAATATTAATGAATAGAGGCAAAACTCTTCATACAGTAGCACCATTCAAAGCAGGTCTAAGTAATAAATTTTCTATCTAGTACCTACTCATCCAATATCCTTAGACTAGTGAGAAGGTTTTCAATTTAAGAGCATTGCACTTAGATCTTAGGATCTAATGCAACCCTCCAGACATCACCTTTTGCTTATTTAATTAACTACAAAGCAATAAGTCCAAAATAAAAACACAATAATGTTTTCACTTTAAACTCATTTTTTGTATAACCATATAGATGTGAACCCAGTTCAGCATCTTGTTTCTTTAATAACCTCACACCATCATCCTATTCAGCAGGATTCATATTAAACCATTAAACATCACATGATAATTACCCCCTATGCTTACTCAAGCTGACGAAAGAGAGACAAAACTCTCCATATGATAGCACCATTCAGTGCAAGTCAGAATAATCAATGGATGCAGTGCTCTCAATTCCAAAGTTCCTCACTGATGAAAGCCAGAAACTAGTCTGGGGATAATAAATGAATAGGCACTAGATAGGAATTTTATGTACAATGTTTCTAGTATCCATTGATTACCGTAGCTTGCACTGAATGGTGCTACTGTATGAAGAATTTTGCCACTGTTTCAACAGCTCATTAAGTATAGGGAATGGTAATCATATATTAATAAATGTAAATGAATAAATATTTCTCTTTACAAAATATTTTGTAATTATAAAGAAACAAGACTATGCATGATTAAAATATTACCAAGTTATCTATAGATAAAACTCTGTTCAACTTTGATCTAGCGAGCTGAGATGAAAAAAGAAAAGATGATTTAGTTCTCTATCTATATATTGTATTTTATTAAAGATGGTATGTAAAATTAAGAGCGTGCTAATAGCTCTAAACAAGCTTCTTTTTTTTTTTATGATAAATGCTACTACAAGAGAAGGCATTCAAATCATTTTTATCTTGGATTGTCCCCATCCCCAGACCGGTTTCGACCTATGGGTCTCTTCAGTGAGGAGTTGGGACATTAGATCTAAAAAACCAACTCAAGCAAAGCATTTATCTAAAAGATAAGTGTTAGAAGAAAATCTGAAACTTTTAGACATCTACATGTCTTTAAAGTCAGCTCTCCAACTGAAAAAATCATATGGGCCTGAACTTAATTCAGATACTCCATATATTAGTAGGCTTAGCTCTTTAATTTAGCTAAAGCCACAATAGCAAAATAATAATAGTAATAATAACAAGTCAGATGTCACATGACTTATATATAGCTTGCATTTACAAATATGTAAAATTAAGAGCGTGCTAATAGCTCTAAACAAGCTTCTTTTTTTTTTATTTATGATAAATGCTACTACAAGAGAAGGCATTCAAATCATTTTTATCTTGGATTGTCCCCATCGCCAGACCGGTTTCGACCTATGGGTCTCTTCAGTGAGAAGTTGGGACATTAGATCTAAAAAACCAACTCAAGCAAAGCATTTATCTAAAAGATAATTGATAGAAGAAAATCTAAAAAAGGAATCTCCAGTCAATCTTTATGAGTATGGTTATACACTGCGGAAATCGCGCACGGTTTAAATCAGCCGATTTATAAAAATACTACAGCATCAGCCGGGAAGCGAACCCGCTAATCCGGGAAAACTACTTGAAAAGCGGCTGTCGTTGACTTCTCGATCACAAATGCTTGATTATGTTTTTATACTTGATTGGATTTCCTGAACGATGGAATGAAAATGTTTTTCTCAGCCACACAATACAATATTATTGATTATTATTATTATTATCTTAAGATTCTCTGCACAGTAATACAAAGTGTAGGATTAAAATACGACTTTTTATTTCAGTTGTTTTATGTTGATTCAGACTTTTACTTTTGGCTAATTTTTGTAATATATTACGAAGTGCAGATTTTTAAAAAAATGTTTGTCATCAATTACATTATTATAATGTAAATATAAAAGTAGGTGTAATTTGTTTTAAAAATTTTACACATTTAATTTTTTTTTAAAAAAAAAAAAAAAATTAAATCGAAGTTAAATAAAATTTGGAAAAAAAAACAGTTGACAAAAGAGAATTATTAACTTATTTATTCTTTTAAGATTTCACTCCCGCGCAATTTACTATTAGAAAGAAAATTAATAATGTTGTTTAGATAAATTTGTAGTTTTCTTAAATGAATATTTTGTGTTATTTTTTTAAAATATAAATATTACTCAATTCTAATTTTGCAAAAGCCATATATAAATAGGTATATGTGTTGAGTTTTATGTGTTCCGTCTAAAGCAAAGTTGAGTTTCAAGACAATAGTAGAATAAATTCTTCACACTTTTAATACAGTTTACTTATTCTAGTACTATATTTTATAATGTCCTATTATTTTATAGATAGCATTTTCCTAAAAGACAGATTCGCAACATTAATCTAGACTATTGTAATAAAGCTGGTGAAAACAATATAGACAATGATCAAACCAAACAAAAAAAAAAGACGGAAATACCTAAACCTAACTCCATCCAAGATAAATATAACATCTCACCAAGTCCTAGTGATACACTGATAGCTGTGGCTAATGAAAATATCAATCCTTGCCAAACACCGGTAGATTCTGCCGCTTCCTGGTCTGCAGATGAGATGGAGAGATTCATCACTCCTAGCACCAGTCATAAAAGAAAACCATGGGTTGTATCTAGTCCTAGCTCAGGAGAAGAAGAGATGGCATTCCCAGTGAGGCAAAAGTCGAAACACACAATATCAAATGCAACGAACAATAAGCATAAAGGAGCCACAGAAAAGAAACGCAAGATTAATCTTCCATCTGATTTGTTAACTGGTTATCCTACCAATGGTTTGCCTGTGGACCTCCCCACTTCAGATTTAAACATCCCTCAAAACATCCGCAAGGAAATTAATAAAAAAAAAGAGTCTGCTGATGCTTCATTGAAACCGCCTGCGGTGGAATCTAGCGGGCCACCTTGCAATGGATAACAATAAATGTTTAATCTCTGCTGTCAATATCCGAGGTATTAATTCCCTCGGTCGTATTAATGCCATCAGGCATTTCTTTAGGCAAAACTCACCACATATGTTGTTCATAGGTGAAACAAAATATCACCTAAACTCAAACTACTTCATAAAATCAGAACTTAGTAAAATAGGTTTCACCCATTTATCTACAGGTCATGTGGCTAGGGGAGGAGTTGGGGTAATAATAAATAATCTTCTGGCTCCAACCTCCTTCAGAACAATTTATCTAGATCAGAACCTAATTGCCTTGGAGTTTACCTTCTCCTTGAATACTTTCAATGTGATTTATGTATACAGCGCCAATGTTCATGCAACACTGCTGAAAATAGTCCACACAATTAACCTAATTACTAATAATAATAATGCACCTACCATTCTGCTCGGTGACTTTAACATCTCCTATGAATCCTTCACAAAGAAATATTTACCCCTACTCAACAAAGTGTTTCTCAATGGGAGGGGATTCTTTCCACCTGATGCATTTTCATTCTATACAAAAAACAGTCGTACACTCATTGATCTAATGTTCTACTCGGCCGAATTGCACTATGGGATAGAGGCTAAACTGCAACCGACAGCCTTTTCGGATCATTTTGCGATTATGGCATCCATAGAGCTGAACAACTTTCAACAAATTAAAGTCAACCGGAGTCTCAGAATGTTCACTAAAACCAACGCCACTGAGGCATTCTTCTCAGAGGCCTACATTCTTTTTCACAAGGTGAACCTCATATACCTACACCCGGTCGAGGCCTGGAGTACATTTATAGGCATTATTCAGTCACTGATTACTCAATACACCTTCAAGCTTAAGGGAACAACCACACTGATGCGTGAATTAGACAGCCTGAATTGGAAAATTAAAAACTTCAATGGTCAGGATCATAACATTGAATACTTACTTGAGTTAAAAGCTTCATACAGATCAAAACAATCAGCAGTAGCAGAGATAATAGCTACAAAAAATGCAAAGAATTACCTGCCAGCTCAACATTGCTGGACCCGGGGCTATCTCAGGTGGGCTCTGGGGGCCAGAAAGAAACAGGAGGTTCCTACTTCATTGCTCATCAATGGTGGTAGCCTTACTGGTGCGAATATGATTTTACACATAGAGAACCACTTTCAAAACCTTCTCTTAGGTCACCGCACAAACCCTGCCTTGGAGTGGGTGAGCACAACCGGAGAGGCAGATCATGGTATTACACTCCAAGACATCACCAGTAGGTTGCAGGGTCTCCCTGACAGTGTTCATCCTGGGATTCATGCTATCCCGAAGTTTGTGTTCACTCACTTAATTTTTTTTACTGCGAGGATTATATTAAACATGTTAACCTACCTCGCCATTGAAAGGAGAGTAATTCCTAACCTATATCCAATCGCCATGGTTCCATTCATTAAAAAGAACCGGGATCCTACCTCTCTTAGCAGTATCAGACCAATATCGATGACACCAATTTTGTTCAAAGTCATGGAGGGTATAATAAAAGAAAAAATTCAGAATGCCATTTTACAGGATATATCGGCCTCTCAATATGCAAGGAGGGGATCATCGGCGCTGACTGCAATTGGCGAAGTGAAAATTCTGCTTGATCACATTAGATCTAACAGAAAATCCCGGCCTGTGGCAGTCCAGCTGGATGTGTCCAATGCTTTTGATACAGTAGATGTCAACATTCTTCTTGAATTGCTATCTCAGTTGGACATATCAAAACAGATAATTCAGATATTGGACAATCTCCTGAATAATAGGCATATTCATATTTCCATAAATGGACATTACTCAGATGGATTTGGCCCTTCAAGATCCATACCACAAGGTTCACCGTTGAGTGGTCTTTTGTTCATAAAGTACATCGACCCTCTGATTAAAGAGCTAGATCAGCTTCCAGGTATATATGTGCCCCGGCTTAAGAAAAACATCAAGGTTTTTGCATACATGGATGACATACTTGTGATTCTTCCATCTCGTAAATATCTGAAGACACTTCATTCCATAATTTCCAATTATACTAAAGATTATAAATTATCCATCAATCCTCACAAGTCGTCATCCTGGTGCATCAACACTGGTAGGAAAATACTATCCAATTTTTTAGCGGAACCTCAGTGTTTTCTGGGGTTTCCTATCTTCAAGTCACAGACTGCTATGTCTGTCTGCCTACAAAAAACCATCATAAGCAATGCTACTAAGGTGGTTCAGTCGCTGTCAAGGACATACCTGTCCCTACAAGGGAAGATTGCTCTTATTAATATGAAGATTATGGCGAGCATAAATTACTACCTGCCAATAATGTCAGTTACCAAATTATTCACCTTACAGATTCAGAGGCTCTGTGGTCAGCTCTTATGGAGAGGTCGGACCACTGCAATTAGCATCCGCAGACTTCAGTTTCACAGGAAACAGAACGGTATGGGTCTCCATTCAATACAGACAATCAATTTCCAAAAAGGGCATTCACTTTTAGTAAATCTGGGGAAAAAATACCCTCTATCAAATATTATAGAGACTGTAATACCTACTGACAGACCTCCCCCCAGTAAACACACATGGCTTGACACCATTATTAAACAACAATCTCTATACATAGGGCACTCAATAACAGGGTTTAATAATAAAATCAACATCTGGCAGGCACATTGCCTGCTGAATCCTGTTAATACAGTTATTTATGCTCACCTAGGGTGCAGCAATCATAAAATCACCTCAATATTTAAATATCTGCTACTGGAGCCCAAACTTTTGGATTATCTGATTAAGGTGAATATGGATTCCATGCCAACTAATACATTCTTATACTACAAACGGTTTCTAAATAAAATAGACCCTATTTGTCATGCCTGTTCTAGAGGAGAGGAGTCCTTTAATCACCTGTTAAATGTATGTCCAGGCTATAACAGTATTCGAAGAATTATCTCTCAACACTGCATTATAGCAGTGGATAAAATCCTGGACATCAGGGGTTGTCTCTTCTCTGGAGACTTTACAGTAATCAGGTTATCAATCTTCCTGACATATGCTTTTTGGTACACAAGGTGCAGGACAAAGTTCACACAACCAACACCGGATCCCAATGCTGTATTTTGCGATAAGCTTAAAGCTCTTAAAGACAAGGATAAGATACTATCCTCTAGATTTTTGTTTAACAATACATGGAGCCTACTAGTTTGGCCTACAGACTCTACATGAATTTTGGACCCAATATATCCACATTGTAGTGTATTGTAGAAGAAGTAGTCTGTGTTGCAACATGTCAGATTCTTCTAGAGGGGCATTGAATTCATACTACATCTATCCCAGCTGATAAGTTAGCATTATTGGGTCATTCTTTGCACTGGCAGGGGTGGGCAATGCCAACTAAATAGTACGTATCTGCTCATTTTATAACCTGCTAGTGCGGAGAATGGCTCTTGCATACTTTTTTCAGACCAACGCCAGCAATGGATGAGTCAACATTTACAAAGTGTTTTTATTATGCATCTGTACAATTTTATTAAGTCAATAAATATATTTTTAAATAAATCTAGACTATTGTTTTTAAAATTCTTCTAAATCGTGATCCGCTTTTTAAAAACTCGTAATTACATTCTGTTTTTTTTTCTCATGTGTCATAGCATCAGTCGGGAAGCAAACCCGCCATCCCGGGACAACTGTTTGTAAAGCAGCCGTCGCTGACCTCTCGACCACCAATGCTTGACGACCTTATTTTTTAATGTTATGGCCAATTATTGCATAAAAATGTATAGGCTTAATATATTGCTTAAATATGTTATAAACATCACATGCTTAATTATTATTAATAATACATATACACTATTATATTTGTGAATATATAATATTCACGTTTAAATTATTAAGTAAAAAAGAATTGGATTTATAGAAAAATATTACTTAATGCAATCAAATATTAAAATATAAGTATAATGTCTATACTAAACTTAATGTAATTAGAAAGGACTTGATCTCAGATTTTCAACTCCCTACAGCTATGAACTGCATCGTATACAACCGGTACATTTGATCACATGTGATAAAGATAAATGACCTCCAATACACATATTTTGTGCTGAACCAGCATTTATCAGTTGGTTCAGATCACCATCTCCCACACATATATACAATCAGTGCTCAGTTTATATTAATATAGTAAATCTTCAATTTTCAATGATATGGATGGCTGAAAAGTTGGAGGTGGAGACGAGCTTATTCATCAAAGTTTGAAGATTTGCTATTTTAAAATAAACTGACAACTGATTGTATATATGTGTGGGAGATGGTTACCGGGACCAACTGACGAATACTCGTTCAGCAAGAAATATATATTTGGAGATTAATTATCTTTTTCACATGTGTGTGATCATGTGTATCAGTTGTATAAAATGGAGTGAATATCTGTAGAGAGTTTGAAAATCTGAGTTCAAGTCCCTTCTAATAATGCAATTTAATAATTTAACACTAATTCTGAAATTAACATATTAATAATAAATATAAAAATTATTTCTATCAATGTTATTTCAGCATGTGATCGAGGAGTATTTTAAAAAGAAAAAAATTCAGTAAATTAATATCACTATATGGTTGGGAAAAGATCGAAAAATTGGGGAGATTTTAAGACTTTTCTATTGAAGCAATATTTATTTAAAGTATTAACTCTGAAACTAATCAATTAAAAAACAAAACACGCTAATTCAATTCCCTAGTCTAAAACTGTACCAAACTAATAACAAGAAAATCCTATTAATAAAGTAAAAAAACAATAATAATTTCAGCCAGGATCAAAAAACGATAGAAAAAAACAGTATATAAAAATAGAACGCATTTTAGTTAACCAGAGTAGAATTAATCACTAGCTAAAATATCTTGAAGAAGATTGAAATGCTAGAAAGAAACAAACTAAACCTCGTCAGCAGAAGAAGGCGAGATCTCATAAGCTTCCATCTCTGCAAGTATAAAATGAGCCTAGAATTTTTAACAGATTTATTATTATTTTATAAGCCTTATCGGCCAACTAAAGAACTGTAAGTAAGCTTTTTTTTTTATTAATAGGTATATATTCATCTTTATTTATTACTTATTGTATTAAAATTTGATTACCAATTATTATTTCTTATACATAATGTGCGTTTTACTTTAACCTATTTAAATGAATGGCTGTAGCCATTAAACTTTGGTTTGAGCTTTTCATTATTAAAATTAATTTATTTATTTAAGCTACATGATTAAGTGTTAAATATATTACAAGCAACATTTTTTCTTCACAAACATATTGTGATAATTTGAGAAAGTGAGACCTCAAGATTCAACAGATCAGATTCAAAATCAATCAAAAGTACTGAGGTGTGTCTTAGTAATGACTTTCCTAGCTCTTTCTGTTTTAAAATATTTTCAGTTAATATTAAATTCTTATAACTTTCAAGGAAAATCAATCTTACAAGTAAGTGATATGGTAAATTGATAGAATTTTATTTAACCACATTATAAAATTAAACTACAACTTAAATTATTAAACTAAAATTCAATTTTTTATTTCAAATTTTTTTCAATCTTTTAATTTTATTTGAATTCATCATCATCATCATCATCATCATCATCATAACCATAATAAATATACTGTCCAAGTTCAATCCATCTTCTTCAATTTTTAGCTTCTCTTCTCCACCTCATCCCTGCACACTTTCTTATTTCATCCATCCATCTCACATGTGGTCTTTTTCTGGATCGTTTACAATTTCTTGGAATCCATATTAAATTATGAATAAGGTATTTTTCTTCTTTTATTTTTTCCCTCTTTTTTGTTTCCTCTTTATGTTTTTCCTGTGTTTTTTTCTCTTCCTTCCTTTTTTCTTTCTATCTTCTTTCTTTCTCTTTCTTTATTATGTCCTATCTATCTCTCTGTCCTTTTTTTCTATTCTAATTGAATAAACAAATTAAAGCATTTTAATGGGAGAAAATTATATTTAAATACTTGTGTCAGCTTCAACATAGCAATTTTTAAGTCGTATTTTAAAAGCTAATTTGTACTGATCAATATATAACCACATTTACTATTTGATCTCTCCAATTTTTAGATATCTAGTTCAATAACTTGGGTTTTGAATACTTAACTCTAAAATTTAATGGATATGTGTCAGCAAACATAAAATATGTATTTGATAAGAAAGATTTATCAAGAAGGCTTTGAATTTAATAATAACAATACTTAATAAATAAAAAATCAGCACAGAAAGATTTCTCCTCAATCTTATTTTACTCCAAAGATATAACAAATAAATATGTACTTACATATCTTCAGAAACATTCTTATGAATTTAAATTAGAACTTACAAATCGGTTTCGAGTATTAGTAGATTTTGAACAAGTTTCAGATTTGAATGAAATTAATAGGAAAATAACTGATACACTTTTAAAAACTGCAACAAAGATAGCTGGTAGAAAAAAGCACCAATTGACTAATAAAATTTCTACTGAGACTAGAGAATTTATGAAGAAAAGAAGGAATATGAGGATATACAACAATGATGCATTAAAAAAGATTGAATATCTCGAATTTTGTAAAATGGTGCAATGGTGCAAAAACGAGTTGAAAATGATATAAGGAAGTATAACTGTGAACTAGCAAGGAAAGCTGTAGAAGAGAATAAAAGTCTAAAAAATGTAAAACAACATTTTGGTATTGGTAGAAAATTTACATTTACAATAAGAAAAAAAGATGGCATTATTACTAAAAAAAGAGATGACATCATGAAATGTGTAGAAGACTTCTATCAAGAATTATATAGTAATAAAGAACAAGTACCTCTTATACCTATTATATCTTCTGAACTGCCCAGAATTTTAAATGAGGAAGTGAGACATGCAATTAAATTTATGAAAAAAAGAAAGGCTCCAGGTAATGATGGAATTATAATTGATAAATTAAAAAAAGCAGGTGAAGAAATAGAAATTTTTTAGCAAAGTTATATTCCAAATGTCTAAATGATAAAGATGTACCAGATGATTGGAAGAATGCGGTATTAATATTAATATTTTAAAAAGGTGATAAAGAAGATAATAGAAATTACAGACCTATCAGTCTTTTATCAGTTTTATACAAAATTTTCACTAAGATAATTACAACTCATCAACAGAGAACACTGAACTTCCATCAACCAAGAGAACAAGCTGGATTTAAAAGTGGTTTTAGTACAGTGGATCATATCCAAGTGTTGAGAGAAGTTATGGAAAGGACAAATGAATAAGAGTTGCCATTATGCTTACGGTTTGTAGATTATGAAAAGGCATTTGATTCTATAAACATTTCTTCAGTGATTAAAGCATTGGATCATCAAGATATATATCCAGGATATTGTCATATTTTAAAAAATATTTATAAAAATGCAGCAGCAACAATTAGATTACATAATAATAGTAGAAAAGTCAATATTGAGAAGGATGTAAGACAGGGTGACTCCATATCTCCAAAACTTTTTACAGCAGTGCTGCAATAAGTATTTTGTGGATTAAAATGGGAATCTAAAGGAGTGAAAGTAAATGAAAATTATTTAAGTCATTTAGATTTTGCAAACGATATAGTTGTTTTTGCAAATAATGCTTTAGAGTTTCAGGAAATGTTGCAGGAGTTATCAGATGAAAGTAGAAAAGTATGACTAATGATAAATGTTAAAAAGACAAAAGTAATGTTTAATAGATTTTCTCAAAATATGAAAAGAAAGATTGATTATTACGAATTAGAAGAAGTTAACAGTTATAAATACCTTGGTCAGATTATTAATACAGATGGAAACATAATGGATAAAATTAATCATACAATTAAACTTGGTTGGAGTGCTTTTAGTAGAAATGACTTGATACTAAAGGGAAATATGCCTATCTGTTTGAAAAGAAAGGCTTTTAATAAATGTGTTTTGCCAGTTCTTACTTATGGATCTGAGACTTGGGCACTTAATAGAAGAGCAATACAGAGACTTCAAACCACTCAAAGAAGTATGGAGAGATGCATGTTGGGAGTAACAAGAACAGATTGAAAACGCAATGTATGGGTAAGAGAACAAACAGGTGTTACTGACCTTATTGAAAAAATTAAAAGACTGAAGTGGATTTGTGCTGGACATATTGCTAGAAGAGATGATAATAGATGGACAATTGAAATTTTAAACTAGATTCCCAGAGATTGTAAAAACCCCAGAAAGAGACAACATGCGAGATGGATGGATGAAATAAGAAAGTGTGCAGGGGTGATGTGGAGAAGAGAAGCTAAAGATCAGAAAAGATGGATTGAACTTGGAGAGACCTTCATCCTGCAGTGGATTGATAATGGTTGATGATGATGACATGTGCATGTATTTGACACAGTTTAAATTAATGCTTACAATTCAACATATCCTTTATTTTATTTATTAAGAAAATGATTTCATAATTAATTATTTTTAAAAGCAATTTCATCTGAAGTACTAGATCATTCAATTTGCTTAATTCAAAAATGCAAATAAATAGCTGGAGACAGCAAATGTCACTTATCTGCCATAAACAATAAACAACAATAAAGAAGACGGAATATTCAACGCATTAAGAATTAATAAGTGAGTGGGGGAATTAAATATCAGTTATTCAAGACTTATATAAATAATGTAAATATTATTAAAACTGCTATAGAAATTCGATTTTTTATGCTATTGTTTTCAATATTGGTAAACACATCAACAGTAGCAGAAAGGAGTTTTTTTGATTACTCTTTGATAGATAAAGGTAAATTTCTAAGTCTAATACAAAAATTCTTGATATAGCAACTGTTATCACAGTGTGATCATTCATATAATCAATAAACATGAACGGTCTGCTTGCCAACATGCTTTAGCCAGTGTGATGAGTTGACTTCCTTTTTATCTTTGAGTTTAAGATCAAAAAACACCGTGATATTTTTTTTCAGTTCTTTATTAGTTCTTTTCCAAATTATCAGTTGAGTTTTCTTGAAGATAAAATGAAAATGGGTATGAGTGGTTTTTTAATAGATATTTACAATCATGATATACAAAAGTAAATTTTAGCCCTTATTTATAGGAAACTGTAATGTCAACAGCCAAGGCATGGATTGGTGGCCAAAGATGGAGAGTGCTAAGAATCCCTAGATTATAAATCCAGGCAGACATTCAGTTCTAATGTTATATTTATGTACTTACAACTGCATATCACTTTCAATTAAAGGAATATTTTATAGATCAGAAGATATGTTAATATTAAATGGGATATTGGAACTATATGAATTCAGATTATGAAAAGATAATTGATTTTAAAAGTATATATGTATTTTACTACAAAAACATAAATATTAGAAGACAAATAAAATCGGTTTTATTATAAATAAAAAATAAAAGAATATTATGTAGATTGATAATATGTCAGACAGTGTCAAGATTACTATTCAAACTAATTGAAGATAATGGATGTAAATAATTCAAGTTTATGCCCAACAAGTTCTCATTGGGATGAAGGAGTGCAGGATTTTTGAATGTCAGAACAAGTATTTTAAAATTGTCATGGGATATTTTAAATCTAGAATCCACAAACAATGAAAATGCTGTGAGTAAATTTTGTTATGGTGATAAAAATAATAGAAAGCACATACATGTGGGAAGCCTGCAAAAAATGAAAAACTATATAGTATGAACTCATTCTTTCAAAGAAATGTTAAATGGTAATGGACATGGAAACACCCAAATGATGATTCAATAAATTGGATTATATTTTGGCTAAAAGAAAATGTATATTTCAAGATTTTAATGTTTGTTATAAATTTAATACGGGAAAAATTAGTGAAATGTATGACATATATTAATGCAAAACTAGAGAGATATACAAAAATTATTAATAAACATGCTATTAACAGTTTGATATGTCAAATCTTCAGAAATACTTCAATCACTTTAAATTACAATTTACTAATCAATTTAAAATATTAACAGATTTTAAAGATGATTTGAATTTAAATGGCATCAAAAAGAAAATAAATGATGCTCTATTAAAAACTTTAAAAATATAGAAATTTATCAATAAATGTTCTACAGAAACAAGAAATTGTATGAAGAAAGGAAGGAATATGAAAAAAAAATTTTAATTATTCATTAAGAAGAATTGAATATCTAGAACTTTGCAAAATGATATAGAAAGAGTTATTAGTGATATATGAAAATATGTGAAGTAATAAAAAAAATCAATAGAAACAAATAAAATTAAAAAATGTAGGCAACATCTTGGTTTGGAAGGCTACTTACTACTGTAGTAAAAAAAGAAATATTACTAAAAAAAAGAGATAACATCATGAAGTATGTGGAAGAATTCTATAAAGAATTATATAAAGAAAGAACAAACAAAATATCTTATATCTTTGAAATTGTAAATACTTTAATTGAAGAGGTGAGATATGAAGAATTAGAAAATCTGTTAAAAAAGCTATATATAATGTATCTATAAAATAAAAATATATCAGATGATTGTAAAAATACAGTAGTAATATTTATATTTTAGAAAGGTGAAAAAGAAAATATTAAAAATTGCACACCTATTCATCTTCTAACAGTTCAATCCAAAATCTTTACCAAAGTAATTACATATATTCTATAGGAAATTAGGTTTCTAACTAATCAAAAGAATAAGCTAGATTTGAAAATGATTTTAGTATAGTAAATCACATTAAAGTATTGAGACAATTTAATTTAAAGGACCAAAAAATTAAGTTGTTATTATGCGTTTGATTTATGGATTAGGAAAATATAATTAATTCTATAAACATTTCTACTATGGATAAGGTGTTGGATTATCAAAATGTGTATCTAGGATATTGACATGTTCAAAGGATATTTATCAAAATACAACAGAAATTATTAGATTACTTAGTGATGTTAAAAGTATTAACATTAAGAATGGCCTATGATTGGAGAATTCCATATCTCCAAAACTTTTTACAGCAATTTGACAAGAAGTATTTTGTGATTTAAAATGAGAAGCTATGTGGTAAAAGAATATGGAGATTATTTACGTCTTCTAAATTATGAAGATGATGTGGTTGTTTTTGAAAATAATGCTTCAGAACTTCAAAAAATGTTTCAATGATGAAAATATGGTTGAAAATAAATTATAAAAGACTAACATAATGTTCATAGATTTTCTCAGAAAAAGAAATATTGCTAAAGATGAATTAGAAGAAATTATCATCCACAATACTTATATTATATTATTAATACAAATGAAAACATAATGAATAAAATTAATTGTAGAATTAAACTTATATGAAATGCCTTTGGTATAAATAACTTAATATTAAAAGAAAATATGCCTGTGAGTTTGAAAATGAAAGTTTTAAATATATATTTTACCAGTTTTTACTTATTAATCTGAGACTTTAAAACAGAAGATTAATATTGATACTTTAGGCCACTCAAAGAAGCATATAGAGAAGTATGGTACGATTAACAAAAAAGGAATGAAAATGAAATATATGAATAAATTGAGATTGACTTTTTCCCATGACTATGAAAATGTTTATTACGTTCTGGTGGAATAGCTTTTCTTAATATTCAATTTTAAATTATCTTCTTTATTTTCCAGCATAAGTTTAATAATTTTCCAATGCAAGTAATTGATAGTTAAACTCCTGGCTTTGCCAAAGAAGATTCAATAATCCTTTTTTTAATGCAAGCAAGTTGATACTTAGCAAAAGCATTGTTATTTCAGAACAACCATTCAGTTTCTCTAGTAATATGTAGCCTTAGAATAACAATCCATTAAGAAAGTAGGATAGTATTTAATAGAAACTATTAATATTCTAAAACAACTCTATTATTTAGATATTGATGGTATATTTAAGAGATATTGCTGTTTTTTTTCATATGTCATAGCATAGGCCGGAAACCCACAACCATCTGCAACCACCTACTTGCAAGTAGTTGGTGGCAGACAGTTGTGGGATCGCGTCCCTGCCGATGCTATGACATATGAAAAAAAAAAAGAAATATCTCTTTTGTCAAGCGTTGTTAGCCGAGAGATCATCGCAGCTGCCTTGCAAGCAAGTAGTTGGTTGCAGACGGTTGTGGGTTCGCGTCCTGCCGATGCTATGACATATGAAAAAAAAAAATATCTCTTAAATATAACATCAATATCTAAACTCTATTATTTATTTTAAAGTAACCTCATCAATGGAAGTAAATTAATTTGTTTTTATCTTTTATAATCCCCCTTCCCAACCCCCTCCCCCAACCCCAAAAAAAAACACATTTTAATTTGCAAACAAAATGTACTTTTCTCCTAATTTTTTTATATAATTTTGTTTTGCACTTATTAATTAACCCATTTGATAATCTGTTTTTTTCCTACCAATCACAGTTATTTACGCATTTAGTAGTGCTTTTTATCTACCAATCAAAATTATTTAGGCATTTAGTAGTGCTTTTTTCCTACCAATCAAAGTTATTTATGCATTTAGTAGTGTACCTTCCCAAGAACGATTCCGGTGCTGAACTTCCATTAGCCTTTTTTTATTATTAATTAAACTGAGTTGATTTCTTTTATAAAATAAATTTATCTAATTACATTTTTTTTTTTAAATGTCTAATTTAAAATTTAAGCGTAATCAAATGCAGTTTTAGTTCTTTTGACTATATTTTCCCCCTTTTTATATATACACACGTAAGTAAAATCTCATAATATATATAGTTTGAATATAACTAATCATGAAAAATAATAATCCATCTCTTTTAATCAAAGTAACATTTTGAGAAGAACCTTGAAATTCATAAGATCCAAAGTCTTTATTAATTTTTTTATAAGTAAATATTTACTCAAAAAACCATTTTTATTATTTTTTAAGAAACTAAATTCACACATTTTAAATAAAATTTAAACAAAATTAAAAATAAACATAATATAATTAATCAATTAGTAACTGATAGACGTGAATGCGCGACTCTTTTGTTTTTTAGTATAATTTGCGACTTTTATTTATTTTTTACAAAAGAGAAAAAAAATGGAAATAAACTATTTTAAATAGTTGGTAAAACTTTTATTTATGTAATTATTTACATAACTAAAGGAAAATAAAAGTCCGGGTATTTTTTGTTTGTTTGTTTGTTACGTAAAAATGCTTTGACAATTCCTGATCTTAACTTTCCAAACAGCCTTCAAGAGTTTGTGACCTTTAGCACAAATTGAAATAAACATATTCAAACATTATTTATTTACTGTACGATAAATGTTTCGTTAAATCCAATTCTCCAATCCACAGACTCTCTTTACATATAAATAGCAAACTATAATTGCAAGGAAATCGAATCATATATCATATGACTTAATTTAATAAGCTTGTACTATAAATGTTATATAATGAGCGTGTTAATAGCCCTTAACATGTTTTTCTGAATATCCCTATCCTCAGACCGATTTCTAGCTCTGCTAGGACGTTAAATTATTAGATTTAAAAACACCAGGTCAAGCCCCAGCATTTATCTAATAGTTACTTATTAAGTATCATTTCGTATTCATTTATCTTACATTCAACCTTATTCTGGATTTTTTAACAATCTCTTAGTATTCAATTTAATATTTTAACTTTATATCTATCAATAATCTTGTTTATATGCCTTGCCCTTTTGTGTATTTGTGGAGACAGATTCTGACTACATGAATCATGGCCCTATTCTGTTTCAGTAACAAAACTTTTTAGAACTCTTGCGCAATAAACTTATCACTTTTTTTATTATATGACAACATTGATTCATTTTAAAGAACAATTAAAATAATTATAGTTTTAAGTTTCTTTGAAGATCTTGTGACTTTCAAGCATCCATAGGTATATTAACTCAATAGTTTACTTGATCTTATTTAGAATTTTACTTTAGTGAACTATAACCAATCCAGGAATCTTTAACTTTTTTCTATTACTCTACTACTATATTAAACTACACAGAAAAAAAAAAAGTTTATTAAATAGAAGAACAGCTTATTAAAATTATAAAAAAATTATTTTATCATTGTGACAATTTATAGACATGTCAATAAAAATATTACATGATGATTTGGCTACAAACTTACTAATAAATGATTTAATAAAAACATACACAGATAATGTAGTTTTTTTTTTTTTAAATAAATTCAGTTTTATCACTGCCTAATATGCTTTTGATATAACATGTACATGCATCATATTCAAGGCTTATAGTAATAAGACTACGGTTAATGAAAACACATTTAGTTTTATTTTAGTATTCAGCTTTATTACTATGAACCATGAATATGATATAGTTGCTATCTAATGAGCTTGCCAGTAGCTCTTAACAAGCTTTTCAGAATATCCCCAACTTCAGACCGGTTTCTGCTTCTGGCTTCCTCAGTGAGGTGCTAGGATATTCAAGCATTAGCTTGTTAAGAGCAATTGGCAAGCTCATTAGATAACATTTGTAATAAGAGCTTGTTAAATTAGATCATGTGATATATGACTTGATTTCTTTGCAGATATATATGTTATATCAAAAACATGCTAGACCGTAATAATAAAGCTGGATTTTTTTTTTAAAAAAATAAACTATCTCTTCTGTGTATGTTTTCATTAGCAGTCACTTAATATGTTAGTTCAGAAAAGAAGGAAATTATTTATTGTCTAATTACAAACACTAATAATATACTTTACAAGAAGAACAGCTTTTCCATTTGCTGCTAGAATTCATCATCATCATCAACCATTATCAATCCACTGCAGGATGAAGGTCTCTCCAAGTTCAATCCATCTTTTCCTATATTTAGCTTCTCTTCTCCACATCACCCCTACACACTTTCTTATTTCATCTATCCATCTCACATGTGGTCTCTTTCTGGGTCTTTTACAATCCCTTGGAATCCTGTTTAAAATTTCAATTGTCCATCTATTATCATCTCTTCTAACAATATGTCCAGCCCAACTCCACTTCAGTCTTTTATTTTTTTCAATGAGGTCAGTAACACCTGTTTGTTCTCTAATTGTCATATTATTTTTGATACTATGAATTTAGAAGCATTGGTATATAACTTGGATTATTCATCAGAGTTTATTAGAACATTGTATTTTTATTTTACAAATGCAATAGCTAACCACATTATTGACAAAATAGGAAGCAATATCAGTGCATAGTAGGAATGAATTTTCTTGAATGCTTTTGATTTTAAAAGTTTTTCTAAACTACTCAAATATGAAAAATATTTGCATTATTCACAACAGTATGATCACTATTAGATAAATAAAGAATTGTGTCAAGACTGAAACCAAAATAATGTGAGTAATGAGAAAAGATTTAGTTGTAATAGTTTGATATATCAAATTTATTAAGTGCAAACAGATAACATTGTAATAACAAGAAAGCTAAAAACTTTCAACAGATACACTTTAAACATGCTTATGTGACAGCCAATCAGGTGTAATAATGACAGCACATGGACCTCTCAATTCTCAAACACAAGTCAGAACTATAAGAAAAAGATGGGACCCACCTTCTTCTATGCCTCAATTTATATATAAATAAGCCAGACTCAAGCATTTTGAACTAAGAGTGTAAATACTTTCACACTCTTATTTCAAAATGCTTGAGTCTGGCTTATTTATATATAAAGTGAGGCATAGAAGAAAGTGGGTCCCATCTTTTTCTTATAGTTTTGACTTGTGTTTGAGAATTGAGAGGTCCATGTGCTGTCATTATTACACCTGATTGGCTGTCACATAAGCATGTTTAATAGTTTGATGTAAAAGACTAAATAAAAGCTTATGTGCATTTAATGGAAATATATGATTTTGAAATGAGCTAAAAAATTTACCAAATGTAAAGCTATTCTAAAAGTATCCATGGTTTTGATAATTTGATAATATGAATGATTAATGAAGCAAAGTATAATTTATCTAAGATTATGTGCGTTGATGATATCACAATTAAAGATACAAGTGGAATGGTAGTAATAAAGTAAGCTTATTTAATACGTTTGAAGATACTTTCCAAATGTAAGTAATTTTGCTTTATAAGTTATTGTGTAAGCAAAAATATTAATGTATTATAAAATAACATTAATAAATTTTGCCATTTTGCCTTCATCATTTAATCTAGATAATAAAAAAATTAATTTTTTCATCAACTTTAGCAGTAAAATTGATTGGGCTTAAATTTTGGAATGCAAGCTAATGTGGCAATCTACAACAAAAATATCACATTTTTTTCAAGTGCCATGGAACTGACTTAGAAGAATTTATTGCTAAATCAGTATAATTTTGAAAGTGTTTAGAGGTATCTATAATTATATTATAACATTACCAAGCCCACAAAAAAAAAACTTAAAATATTGATACATATTATATTTGATACATATTATATTGTATTGACAATATGATAAGAACAGAATCAATATGTTGCAGTCACTAGATATTTAATCAGCTTCTCAATATAAACAACAAGCAGCAAAAAGTTTAAGAAAATATTTATGATATAATTCAATAAGAGATGGTTGAATATAATCAATGAGGATTGCCAATTCCTCAACAAGCTTTGTGATAAATGCTTAGCCAGAGCCAGCATTTAAAATATCTCTGTCAATGAGGATTGCCAATTCCTCAACAAGCTTTGTGATAAATGCTTAGCCAGAGTCAGCATTTAAAATATCTCTGTCAGAGATATATTAGAGATATTTTAATCATTTATGCTAGCAAACTCGTGTGATCTATTTTATATACTTTGATTTTATGGGTTTAAAGTAACTCATGCAGTTTTTTTACTTCACTGAATTGAATCTCCATTTTTATTCACTTAGCACAAATCTTCAAAAAAGTTTTCCTATCATCCTTATTTGTAAAAAAAAAAATACATTTTCAGTACCAAAATAATTTTAAAAAAATGGTAAAACATATAATTCTTTGGTGGGTTAAAAATATATTAATACCTTATTTAATCTTTCTAAGATTAATTCTACTTTTGTAATATAATAAAAATTACTTTATATTTCAGGATAAGAAAAATTATTTTTATACAATTTCTTAATCAGATCTATTAATTCTTTATTCTGTCTCATATTTAACAAACTAGCCCCAATCTGTTTCTAGTCTCTTTGTGTATATTCATATACATTATGCTTTAGTCAGGTCTAAACTTTCCTTACTTCTCTCCTACTATATGATTCCCTGTTATTCATTTAATAATTTTTCAACCATCATATGGAAAAGCTTTATAAATTATTGAAATTGGTACAGTTAGACTAAAATTAATTAATTTTCTATTGTCTGTAGTCTTAAACAATTTAATCTTATTTTTGTATTTTTCTTAATTAATTGAAGCTTTTATTGTTTATGCTAACTTCCAGAACCATCATCACCTCTATTATTTATTCATCCAAATATCTCACCTTTTCATTTTTTCAATTTTAGTACCAGTCACTTATTTTCTCTAAATATAATGTTTTTTATTATACTTGTTCTATAATTGCTATCTTTTCCTTAGTCTATATTTTTTTATTCATAATGTAATTTTTGAAAATCATCTTTATTCTTTTTCTACAACTACATCCTCATTTATCATTATCGCCCCCATCTCCTTTATTTCTATTATTTTACATATTTCCAAAATTTTTAATTTCCGTTTCATTCTTACAGATATCCTTTAATTAATTTTATCATTGCCCTGCATTTATCTAATTCTAACAATTTTCCTTTATTTAAATAATTTTTCCATTTGATTAATTTTAATTTCATTTATAGTTTCTGCATATATTTTTTTCTTTATCTTTTTGATAATTTTAAATTTTTTATTATGTATAATATTTTGGAATCTTAATCAAAATTGCATTTACTACTTTTTTTTAAACTCAATAACCCCAATCCTTCATTTTGATATTGAATTCATAGATATTTGTCTATTTTATTTTTATGAAGTATAATTCACCCCTATTTTATTCTATTTTTTATATTTAATATTATTTGCCATCATATTTCTAGTTGCCTATTTTACCTTTTATATACGAGTAAAAGATATTCGATGGTGGTATCAAAGCTAATCTAGATAACCATCCAATTATTTGGTAAGAAAATGTATATGACTCTAGAAAGATGCTAAAAAGTTTCTTCATCTGTAAAAGTTTATTTATAACGGTATAATTCCTTTCTACTATATATATATACACTGAAC
>JAQFVV010008396.1:0-32307 GCA_028023455.1 Epiperipatus broadwayi
TGTTTAAATTCATGAACCATATTCTATGAGTCAAATAATAAAACATACACATGTAATATAAGCCTTAAAATTAAACACCTTTTATTATAATATTTTTTTTTTTTTTTAATTTTAAGAAAACATATTTCCCCATACCCTTTCTTACCGCGTTTACATAACCCAATAAAACCTACATATGTATTTGTGTGGATTTACAACAGAACAAGAAAACGAACGCATACACAGATAAATAAATCTAACACTTTGTATTTGAATGGCCTTATCAAAAAAACATATGGTAAGTTTCTTCCCTTCATTCGGTTCTACTTGAGGTTTCAGAAAAACAGTGGTACTTTTTGGAAAATAAAATATCTTACAGTTCATATTACCTGCACTTTTTGTCCGATGTGATCCCCTGGGATTATCAAAATAAGAAGAAAAACACACGGTGAAATCCGAAGCAAAACGTATGAGACAGTTCATCACGCTTCAGTTCATTTCGAGTCCGGATCGTCTCTCGCGAAAAAGGTTTGATAGATCTCAGGGGTAGACTGTTCTCCGGTCACTGCCGCATGGACTCTCGGGGTAAGATCCAGAAAACCCAGCACGTTTAAGCTTTCACCCCACCGTACTCATGTTCGGCGTAGCCTTAACTACTCTCCTTAAAAATATCTATAAAAAATTGAATATATTTTTAATTTTTCTCTTTCTTCTATGAAAAACCAAAATAATAATGACACTAGTTTAAAAAAAAACTACGTCTCCACTCTCCCTGTCACTTTTCTCCTTTCTTTTGTTTTGGCAAACACAGTCCGTCCCCTTTCTTCCCCACCAGTGGGATAGATGGCCAGTTAATCTAATAAGCAAAAGAACTTTTCGTACCTTCGGACATTTTGGCAATTAACATTCCGGAAACCCTTTTCTCCAACCTTCTTTTATATTCTTTTTTTTTTATTCAAATTCCCCAGATAAGACCTCGATGTTTAATATATTTCTTTTTTTTTTTTTCTTACAATAATCTCTTATCTTGGATTCAAAAATGCTCTATTCACACGTTCGCTTCTAAAATTGTCTATCCACCGCAAACACATACATGTACCACTTTTACACAAATCAAATGCAAATTTGCTCCCCCCACCCCTCTTTCTTACTTTAATAAAATTTTTAAACATTTTCTCCCACTACAAAATAAATACTAAACGAAATAAAATCAAATTATATGAAACTAATTTTAAACTATATCACATATGTGTGCGCCTTTCTACATTGTAACTAGGGTTTAAACCCGACTGTTTACTTATACCCTCCTCCAGGAAACCTTTAAATGACGGTCTCTGAATTTGAACGGCTCTAACAGTTCAAATATAACTTGCAAGGGCTTCTGGAGGAACTTTGGCATTGTATGATCCCCTTACCTCTCTTGCTGCCCTTGTATCCACCCAGAAAGCGTTATCACCCTGACACTTGCTATCAATGGGTACGGTCCATCACCATAACTTCTAATTTTTTGTGCTGTATCAAATTTTCCCGGTTAAAGCTTACACATGTGGTGTCTTTACCATGACTAGATCACCCACTTTAGAATGATAGGCCTCCCCAGGGTGTGTTTTATTTTCCTTCACTCTTTGACTCCTAAGAGTGTATGATATGACCGCTCTCGTCCTCCTCCATGTTGATCGGCCATTCCTTTGGTCCTGAGTATTTTGGTGTGGTGATCAATTTAGGAGCATGTTTCCAAAACAAATTTGGAGTCGCATGGGAGAAAATCCAGTGGACTTCCGTTAACTGCCCAATTTATATACTTATGTATTTCTGGAATTTCTAACCCATCCACGGTGAGTGGTGGGTGGATGTAGGTCCTAAACAACTGACCTAACTCACGCATCACCCGCTCACCTGGGTTTGATTGAGGATTTCTAATCGATTGTTAGAAAATTTGTTTGGATCCCAGACTCTGTGAATCCATGCTTTCCATTCTACAGGAAATCAACGGTGCACCTTGGTCCGATAGGACACTTTTGGGTTTTTCTATGGTAGCAAAATATTCAGCTCCTCTGGCAAACGTATGGTGTTTCGGGCATTGGCTCGATTCATTGGATACGCGGCCACAAACTTACTAAATAAATCATACACCACCAACAAATATCGTTTTTATTGAACATGGGTAGGCCCGCAATAATCTATGGCAATCCATCTCATGAGGCCTCCCTTGGAATTATCGAGCTCATTGGACCAGCATAATTTTTATTTGCAGGTTTAGTTTTTTGACAAAGTTTACTGATGTATTATCTTTACTATAGTTCTACGCATCTTCGGCCAATAAAACCACTTCTTAAGCCACCTTTCTGTTTTCCACACCCCATAATGTCCATATGTTGGTGGACGTGAGTCACCACTGCGTTCCTCATTGGTTGTGGTATTATTGGTCTCCAGCTCGGTCCCATCCATTTTGTATTGGAGCACCTTCTGATCAAGTCTGTATCGGTGTATCCCATGTCTGGACCTCATTTTCATTTTTGCTCCCTCTCCCCTTCCAGTTGTCCGATTATTTTACCTAGATGAGCATCATCCCTCTGACACTGGGCCAATCTTTTCAAGGTCATTCCTCTACCTTATCATTCATTTCCAAGTTTACCCCCTGCCACGTATAAATTCCTCAACCTCAGGTGACTTGATGGCACACGTACTGGATTGCGACTCAAACATCAGCCACGACGTTATCTGACCCCTTACAATGTTTTACCACATAATTATACTCTTGAAGGTATAAGCTCCACCTACCAACCGACTGTTTGTCAGATAACTTTGGAGTAAAATCTAGACTTTGATGATCCGTAACAACAATTATTTTTGACCCTTACAACAATGTGCGGAGTTTTGAAATGACCAAACTAATAGCCAAAGCTTCCCTTTCGGTGACGGTGTAATGTATTCTCTGGGCCCTGAGCATTCTACTCAAAATATAGTACTTTTGCCTGACCATCCTCTTGGATCTGTGATACTGTCGCTCCCAGCCTGTATCCACGCTGTCGGTTTGCACTATGAAAGGTTTTTCAAAGTCCGGAAAAACAAGCATTACGTGTTTTATGAACCCTTGCTTCACTTCGAATGCCTGACTTTGCTCCTCACCCCACTCCCACATCATATCTTTCCTCAATAGTCTAACTAATGGTTCCATATGTTGAGTAAATTGTTCCTGAAAACGGTTATAAAAATTGCACATACCTAAGAAGGATCATATCTGCTTTTTAGATTTTGGTGCGGGAAAATCTTGATGGCCAGAATTTTATCTGGGTGTGGCTGAACACCCTGAGCACCTATAAGGTGACCCAAAAATGTAACCTCCTCCTGAAACAGTACGCTTTTCTTCAGGTTTATCTTAATTCCTTTATCCCAACATTTCTTTGAAACATTTCCACATCCTTAGCATGTTCTTCCATGTTAGCTGACTCTATCAATACATCGGTCCACATACATTGTAATTATTTTTTTTACTTCCACAGATAATACTTTATCTAAACACTGCAGTAGACCAGCCCACTGTTAATTAGGCCAAATGGCATGGGTTAAACTGATACGAGTAGCCGTCATATCTAAAAGCAGTATATTTGCGGTCTTCCGGGTGCAGGCCTATCTGCCAGAACTCGCTGTCAGATCAAATGTCGAGAAAATTTTTTTTCCGTTAAATCTACCAATTAATTCTTGCATGGGTGGTGGTATGTTACAATCTGGAACTGTGACTTTATTCAATTGCCTCGCATCAAGGCACTACTGTACGGAGTTATCTTTTTTCTTTACCACGACTATTGGATTCACAGTATACCGATGGACTCTTTTGATATGATTCCCCATTCCAACATTTGATCTATCTGTGCTTTCACCTGTTCTCTATACTGATGAGGGATGGGGTATGGTTTTGCCTTAAATGGTTGAGTTTCGTTTACCTGAATTCTTTGTTGAAACCTGGGATTATGCCTGGTATATCTGAAACACCTGATGGTAGTCTTTCAGTATCTTTCTAGCATTTCCTTCCCTTCTCCACCAGCCAGTTTTACCTGTTCTATCTTATCCTCTATCACGTCATCCTTGTTGTCATTGACAACTTGCAAAGTGCCTATTGAAACATCTGTATTGTCCATCCACGAAACCAATCACCTCCCATTACATGTGGCTTGTCCACTTTCATAGTTCAACTTACACTTGATACTTGTAAGAAATCAGTTCCTAATAGAACATCACAGATCAGATTTTTCATAATTAAAAATGCATGAGGACAACTTACTCCCCGGATTTTAACATTTAGCCATATCTGTTTGGGTTCAACTTTGCCTTTCTGTTGTTGGCCATTGCCACCCTGTACAGCTTTCCAAAGGCAGAACAGGTGGATATTTGGTTGTTCCCCTGATGAGTTTATAATATAATCTCCTTGTTATTACAGGAGACCCAACTTCCTGTATCCATAAGTGCTTCCACTTTCGTCTGTCCAGTTGTTATCTGTATTTTTGGACATGTTTGGCATGCGTAACTTGGTACCCGGTCCTCCCATGAACAAACCAGATTTCCCATACATTTTGGATTCGATTGTTGACTGAACCCTATGTCTCTCCCTTAATCTACTTCCTTTTCCCCCCGTATCTGTCTCATTTTCGCACTCACTTCCATTTTACTCAATACTTCGTCTATTTCTTTAGTAGATTTCTCCCTTCTCCCAGTATCACTCTTTTATTTCTATGCATGTTGTTACATACTGTCTTTACCATCTGTTTCCTCTGACAAATCACATGCTTTTAACTTCTTGGAGTAGGGCCACTTGGAGCCTTAAGAAATCTACGTATTCCTCTGGTCCACCCTCTCGGAACTTCTCCTTTATTATTCGGGACCGAATACTCCTGTCTCTCTTCACTCCAGAACGCTCTCTCCAGGGCTGTCTTGTAATCTAAAAATGTCTGCGGCTGGTGCATCAGTGGAATTCCATCAATCCCTAGCCTGAGCTTCAAGGTGGTCTGATGCTACTATCGCCATTCATCTCTTCCGGTATCCCATACCCTTCGAAATACCCTTTGCAGACTCCTAAGGTGATCTGTTGGCATCTCCCTCCTTTCCCTCCCCTCATATGTGTTTATTTTTATCAGTCCCATCCTCCTTATTTTATATTCTCTGTCCTTTATATTATACGTGGGTATTGATTATATATATAAATGAGGAGAAAAAAAAAATCGTAGGTACATTGTTTGACGGCTTCCAAAATCACAACGTGGTAGGTTTTCCTTTCCCCCCCAAAAAACGCCATGCTACGTGTCTAATTTCTTTATCAACCACTCGGAAAACTTATTTTCTGTCTTTCAATAAAACTATTTTAATCGTAACGAACTTCACGTCTCTAATATTTCTATTTTACTCCCCCTCCTTTCCCCTGTCGAATTTTTTTTATCTTTCTACTCGGCCCTCCTTACATTCCATTCTTCATAAGCCTTAGTTGGGACTGCCATTGTAACGGGTGCACTCGCTTTACCGTATACTTATTAGTTCTTATCCTAAAAAAAATATCTATATTTCCCCTTTTTCTTTTTAAGCAAAAAAATAGTGATAAGAAATTTCGTATTTCCTCGCATATTTATGTGACGTCAATCATTGACTCCAAGCGCCAAACTTACTTTTTACATAAGTATTATGCTGGAAGAGAAAATACTGATAGTAATAGGGCCTCTCCACCAGCTCAGTACTCAGGGCGGGTGGCCAATAAACAAGTAGGAAAATGTAAGGGGAAAACTCTATGCAACCAACAGCGAAACTCGGATCAATTGTTTAAATTCATGAACTATATTCTATGAGTCAAATATTAAAACATACACATGTATATAAGCCTTAAAATAAAAACACCTTTTATTATATTTTTTTTTTTTTTTTTTTTTTAATTTTAAGAAAACATATTTCCCATACCCTTTTACCGTTTACATAACCCAATAAAACCTACATATGGTATTTGTGTGGATTTACAACAGAACAAGAAAACGAACGTATACACAGATAAAAATCTAATCAGCAGTACCTTCCGAATGGCCTTATCAAAAAAATATATATATTTCTTGCCTTTATTCTGCTCTCCTTGAGGGTTTCGAAAAACTTGGTAATTTTTGGAAAATAAAATATCTTAAGTTCATATTACCTGCACTTTTTGTCCGATGTAATCCACAGGGATATCAAATAAGAAGAAAACACATGAAATCCGCAGCAAAACGTGAGACAGTTCATCCAAGCTCCAGTTCATTCAGTCGGATCGATTCCCTTGCGAAAAGTTGATAGATCTCCGGTAGATATTCTCGGTCACTGTCGCATGGACTCCTTGTTGGTAAGGTCCAGAAAACTTAGCACGCTTAAGCTTTTACCCTACCATACTCATGTTCGGCCGTAGCCTCCAATTACCTCTTCTTAAAAATATATATAAAAAAATTGAATATATTTTTAATTTTCTCTTTCTTCTCTGTAAACTAAAATAATAATGACACTAGTTTTAAAAAAAACTACGTCTCCACTCTCCCTGTCACCCTTTTCTTTCTTTTGTTTTCGCAAACACAGTCCGTCCCCTTTCTTCCCCCACCACGTGGGATAGATGGCCAGTTAAGCTAATAAGCAAAAGAACTTTCGCACCTTCGGACATTTGGCAATTAACATTCCGGAAACCCCCTTTCTCCAACCTTCTTTTTTATTCTTTTTTTTTTATTCAAATTCCCCAGATAAGACCTTCTGATGTTTAATATATTTCTTTTTTTTTTTCTTGACAATAATCTCTTATCTTGGATCCAAAAATGTATTTCATAGTTCGTTTCTAAAATTGTCTATCCACACGTAAATACATACATATACCACTTTTACACAAATAAAACGCAAATTCTCCCCCCACTCTTCTTTCTTGCTTTTAGTAAAATTTTTAAAACATTTTCTCCCACTACAAAATAAATACTAAAACGAAATAAAATCAAATTATACGAAACTAATTTTAAACTATATACATATGTATGCGCCTTTCTACATTGTAACAGTAGGTTATATTGATATAATTATATCTAAGCAGTTGTCTTGAGTTAAAAACAGTAAAGCTTTGTTTAAATTTCATGAATCTATCTTGATAGTAAACAAGAAATTAATAATAGTTGCAAATATATTACTGATGTGATGTGATGTATTATGGCTTCTCCTTAAATGAAGTCAAGAATATCTCAGCAATTTTTCCCAGATAAACCTGTTTGCCATTTTATTTTACATTCCCCACTCTAAATTTACCTATAATCTGCTCTATCCCATTTCCACAACATAATCTTTGTCAACTCTATAACCTTTATATCTAAATCCCCCTTATATTTTCCCAAACCCAGCATAAAAACCAATAATTCATTCTCTGTATAATCACTCTTTTCATATTTATTTTTCGACAACTTCATTATATGTACCCTTTCTGTTTTCTAACATTTACATTCAATTAACAAATGCATAATATTTTCTATTTCTTCCTTACATAATTTACAAAAGAAATCACCCATATTTTTCCATTTACATGTATATTCTTTTGTAGCTAAAGATCCCGTTCGAGCCTTAAACAATAAACTACTTTCCTTAGTATTATTATATATTAACTCACACCTAATATTCTGTTTATTTCTATATATATTTAAACTCTTTTTACTGCATTTATTTCATATTTGACTCCCATCTAGTGATATCATTTTGAATTATATATATATATATATATATATATATATATACACACAATTATTTCTGATCTTTTCTTAATTGAGAGACAGCATTGTTGAAGACCATCTAAAAATGCTACATTTGAGAAAATAATGCACAATATTGAAATATTATAGTGGGATAAAAATAAAATATTGTAACACTTTTGTTACATTACACACAATAACTTAGTGTGGGTTCACAAATATATATATAAAGTTGAAAGGAAAAGTAGAAATAAGCACAGAAAAAAATATAAATTAAAAAAAAGGTCTAATAAATATTTTCATTGAATTCTGATTTTGAAATTATAAATAAGCATGTTAAAATAATAATTGTAAAAGTTTGTATTATTTATTGATCACACTTTTGATAAAATTTTAAAGTTGCTTTCAAAGGATTAAAGTGAATTGAAATCAACTTTTCAATCAAGAAAGATAAAAAGTTTTTAATTAAGAAAAGTTTTTAATAAATGTGTTTTTGTTACCCAGATGACTAATATAAAAGGGTTGATAAAAAGATTATAATAGTTTGGCTAATAATTGTTTTTGTAAGAGTTGGATAGTAGTTTTTATGGGTTATGGCTAATAATATTTTTGGGCAGTTGGCAGAATTAGTTAGTTTCCAGAGCTATACAGATAGCTACCATGAATCAGTTGTAACTGAATTTGAGACATTATATTTGGCAGCAGTCTACTAGTTCATTATATTGGAGTTTGGATGTACTTTGAATGAAGACCCAACTTCTTTGTATTTATCTATAGCTGATATAGTATTAGCTGGCTAGCCTGAAGTCTAAGTGTAATTAAGTAAATGTCAATAGTTAACTGATTATAATTTTCCTGATGATGACAACACCTGGACTATATCTTTCTTGATGAGACAATCCTGAACTGGTTCCCATCAAGAGAAACTATCAATTGATGAATTAGTTATACACATGCTGTGTCTTTACACATCACACTGTATTTATATAAAATGAGTTATTTTACAATAATTCATTTTAAAATAACATTTTAAATGTAATAGACATATATAGAACAATATTATTTTAAGACATTAAAAATCTATATTTTTAAATTGAAAATGTTATAATTAAGAGCAATCTGCAATAGTGATATCTATATAGAGAGAATTATATCATTTTAAATTTTAGTATACCTTATAATGACATTTAAAAATATAACTCAAAGTGCAAGTAATAATTTTGCTTGGATTAAAAATAAAAAAATAAAGGGTTAATAAATGATTCTATATTGTAAAGATATAATTAATTAACCTGTGATACTAATATGTATATATTGAATGATTTAATTTTTCATTTATTAAAAAACAAGAGACATTTTAAAATTGAAACAAACACAAATAATTTTGCTTGGATTAAAAATCTAAGAGTAAAGATTTAATTCATGGATGAGATTAGAAAAAAAATACCTGATTTATTATTTTTAAAGACGTTTATAAATTTTATTCAACAGCATTAAACAGTGATATTTTAGGGGAGAGGCTGTTATAGGATAGTACTTTTTGTTTTAAAAGAAAAGAAACATTTAAAATATCTAAGCTTAAAGATGTTATAATCAATCAATCAATCAATCAATCAAATCTTTTTTGAATAACCTGTCAAGACTGATTTTATTTTATTTTTTTAAAGAAGGAAAGGCAAAAGCCTTTACTATTAAAGCAGTGAAATTCATGTATATCCAAAATAAAATTAATTATGAAAGATGTTAATAATTTTATTATTTTGATAAATTCAAATATGATAAAAAATGAATTTCATTTATAACCCATTATGGTATTTTATATCAGTTAAAAAGGAAAACTAAAAATGTTTATTTTATAACAAGTCAAATAGGGTTAGAAAGTGTATGAACAATTTGCTAAATACCCACACGTATATATTAAATCTTGTCCTATAAAAAGGAAAATGAATTTGTGCTATTATTAGATATATATTATAAAAATGAATTTTATTTATAGAATTATGACAATATTAAATAATAAATTATACCACACAGATTATATATACATATGTATTTAATGTAAACCTAGTATAAGGCATTTATATCCATTAAAAGTAATAACTTAATATTTTTATTTTATGGCAAATCAAACATGTTCAGAAATTAATTTGTCACATGTCTGAGTGCTGAATGTGTTTTAAATAAACCTATTATAACATATATGCAAACTGCAATATGTTAAGTTGAATATTGTATATTAATCAAGTAAACACATATGCAAATTTTAATTATTTTTTAAAATTTTTATTAATTATCAATTGAAATATATTCATTGTAAATTAAAAAATATGTGTCTGTGAGCATATCTATAAATGTGGTGTATGTAAACCCATTAAGAAGTATTGTAAAATCAATGTGATAATTTGAATTTTGTATAGTAATCAAAATCAGAAAGCTTATATGTATATAGCCTTATTTCAGAGATCTTAATTTCATTTTTGTTATTGTTATTAATAAACTTGTATTCAGTTGTTAAAATTATTCCAGTGACTTAATTCTAAATGGTTTTTAGATTATGTTATGTATTTGCATCATCTCTTGATCACAGTAACAGTTATAGAGTTTATATTCTCTGAGCTAGATTCATGCATAATGATCTGATATATGAAAGATGATGTATATTTAATGCTGAGACATTCTTGTATAACGCTGTCCTGGTTTGGTATGCAGATTATATTCTTCAAAGCCTATGCACTACATTTTATTTTAGTTTAGTCTCTATTCATATAGAAAGTAGGTTGAAGTAAAGAGTGGTTCCACTCTTTTCTTTCAAAGTCATAAGCTTGGGTTTAAGACCTGTAGAGGTCCCTATCTTCACATTTTTAGGTGCATACTCTTGGGGTTCACAGCCTTAATAAAATATTACTTACATAATGTATACACACTTAATAAATTTATAATTACAACTTTAAATTATTGTAATAGATTTCTAACTATGAGATATTTCCATTAACTCATTGTAAATCAAAAGATTCTGTGAGTATTAATGTGTAATAGGAATTGTGGACTTAATCAGTGAAGTATTGAATAGCTTCATGTTCTCGATCTAAATGCTTTACTTTCACCTATTCATATAGAAAGTAAGTTGAAGTAAAGCGTGGTTCCACTCTTTTTTCCAAAGTCATAAGCTTGTGTTTAAGACCTGTAGTGGTCCCTATCTTTGCATTTTTAGGTGCATACTCTTGAGGTTCACAGCCTTAATAAAATATTACTTATGTAATGTATACATGCTTAATAAATTTATAATTACAACTTCAGTCTCTATTAGAATTTAAATGGCACTAAGTGGACAGATCATAGATGATGATCAGCATGTTTTAATATCCCAGCATTATTGTTTTATATATTTTTGGATATTACTTTAATATTAATATCTTACTTAAATATTATACTTGATAGTTAATTTTATATTTATTTTAAATTACTTATAGTATTTTGATGAAAATTTACTATCACACACCAATGTTTCCACTTTCAAATACTCCATCTCATTATAATATATTGTATGGCAGAGTTAAAAAATGCAGAAAAAAGTATGATAAAATATTATAAGAGGAAGCATACTGATAATGAGTATTTAGTTTATGAAAAAAATAAAAAATATGCAACTGGAAATTGTATATAAACATATTTTGATGCTGAATTTATACAATGATGTCAAAAATGCTTGCAATCATTGTGAAGTTGGAAATAGGAGATAATTATAGTAGTCAGTTGCTCAAATCATTTAAAATATTTCTTTCTTTAATCTGCTTTGATTTTCATAGCTACCATCTTTTGTCTCTTCAGCTTCTTCCACAGTTTAGAATGACACAATGACAAAAAAAAAATGATAACAATTATAATAAAGTGAATTGAAATGTAAATAAAAATTAGTATGAAAATATATGGGGAATTGTTGAATAATTAATGTTGCAGAATATCTAGGAAGCTAATTGTCTAAAGTAATTTTATGGCATAGGTGGTTAGTATATTTGCCTACTATGCCATTAACTAAAGTTCAAATCTAGGCCAAGTGAATCTCAACATTATTTTAGTTTATAAAAAAAACACAATTTTTTTTTAAATTGAAACAATCCCTAATCTATCGAAAAAGTCATAAAAGTGGTCAATATGGATATTTGGCTACTCTTAAATAAATAGAAAGATCCAGATGTTAAGACACTAATTATTAAAATGTACAATTGTAATGATGTGACTTTTATCACTAATAGAATAACAGTCATATCCTATGATGTTGATCCATAGTTATTTTAATATTTGTTTGTCAGAAAATGGAATGAAAAATGCTAATAAGAATGATATTGCTGAGAGTAATAGATGATTATACAGATTAATTTAAGTGCAAAATTAGACACAAAAGCACAAACAAATAACATTTTAAACATCTAGGAATACCTAGGGGGAGAAAGAATAAGATTAGAATGAACATCAATTAGGCTCACTATAAATGTATAAGGAGTATATATTTAACATTTGAAAATAATGCTGAGAGAACTTTTTAAATAAATGTTTTGTCAGAAGAGGAGATTTTAATAAATATTTTGAACATAGAAATTTAAAAGATGAAATACTTTTATTGCAGAAAAAATAAAATGGACGGTGGGTCTACAAATAAGAATGGATGATAAAGAATTTATTTTTTAAAAGAAATTTATAAAAATGCCTTTATATGAGGTAAATCTATAGAGACACAAAAATTGTGGGAAATAAATATTTCTTAAGAAAAATTACTCATGAATATTTAAAAAACAGAATGAAAAATAGACATCTAGTCAAGATTATATAGGAAATAAATGTGTCTTTAAGAATGAATGAATGCTACATGAGGTTTATTATAAATATATAAATAGGTATAATTAAAGATAAATATATATTGATTATTATGTATATGTATAGTTCTCAATAATTTATTTCATGTTGGCTACAATTTAGTAGACCGCTTCTATTTCAATGGTATTTTTAATGTATTATTATTATTTCTGTGTTTTCATTTTCCTGCATTGTTATTATAAGAATAAACTTTTATGTTTTACAGTTTTCATTCCTATGTTATAACTTCTTATTTCAGGACTATTAAACATATATCCATATTTAAATCCCCCCCCCCCCACGTTTTCTCAGTGTTTTTAATAGCAATATAAAAAGATGCAAACTCAAAAATAATATTAATATACCTATATGTTCACTAATGTGAACAATCTTGATTTTTTAAAAAGACTTTGGATTTTTTATTTCAGATAGTTGAACCAAAATCAAGCCTGCCAATCATCCAATATAGACAGAGAGTAAAACAAAAATGAAAACTAATCAAATTTGTACCATCTAACAAATAGCAAGCTTCGTGAATACTGCTTTTCAATCACTGTTTCTTTACTAATAGACTTTTTAAATGCTGTTTTTTTTAAAATATTTATGTGTGTGTACATATGTGTGCATTAGCAGTTTGGATCGAAGGTCTTTGTATACAGCTTAACAAATTATTGTCAAGCAGTAAGCATATTATATTTTTCATTAACCATTTAGTTTCCTGTAGATTTTTATTTTATAGCAAAACATTGTTTTTAATTGATGATGATGAATCCAAGTCTGTTGTTTGGCTAAAATAATAAATAATGAATCCTATTGTCATAACAACGAGTGAAAATTTGATTTCAAAAAAGGATGTTAATTTAATGTAATTTTCATTATCTCAAGTCTCAGCATGCTGATATGCAGATAAAGTTAATTATTTGAGAAATCAACTAATCATATGGTTATTGCTTTACTCTTTAACTATGACATGGTTTTTATCATTATGTTTTTATTAAGGTGAGTTGAAATTCAGAAATGATTGAACAATGACTTTTATCATTGAGTTAATTAAATGTGTTGATATATTTTCAAGCTATCATAATTCAATAATACTACATCATTTCATGTGAAAACTGATTCTGGAGAGAGAATGATTTTTAATATGCAAGCCAAATTAAAATAACTTATTATCAATTTGAGCATTAGAAAATGCTTTATAACAAAAAGAAACAAACTCATAAAAATCTAATTAACATTTGTTGCAAATTGTGTATATGAGAGACACTGCCTAAAAGGTGGATGGAGTAATTTTTTTCCTCATGTGTCATAGCATCAGCCGCGAAGCAAACCCGCTAACCTGGGACAACTGCTTGTAAAGCAGTTGTCACTGACCTCTCGACCACCATTGCTTGTTGCCTTCTTAGTACAATTTTATCTCAATTTTAATTACATCATGAACTTTAATTACTTTTTACATAATTATATCAATTAACTCATAAATGAATGTTAATCTCACTTAGTTTTTATAAGAATCATTGTCTAAAACTAGCTACCAATAGAAACTAATTTTAATTAAACATTAAAAGAAATAGTAGACTTGTTAACATAGTTTTTTTTTTTTCAGTTTTAATTCCAGTTTATTATTGCTGATATCTTGTTTGCATCCTTCCCACTGGTTTATTTGTAATTAAACACAGATTGTACATTGGTAACTTTTTTATGAACTAGCATACAATGTTCTTTATTGCTAAAAATATCTCAATACATCTCATGAAATTAACAAAATGTGTTTCTATGTTGATCAAAAATATAAAAAAGCCTACTTTTTATTAATCTCTCTACATATATACAATATGTAACTGTTATTTTATGATATTTCAAGCATTAACCTGTGTACATACCATATCCTACCCTTTTTTAGGTTAAACCTATTTATTCAATTACGTCACTAATTTTGTTTTCATTGTCAGTCAATGAAATTAAATTATTCATGTTTGTACCTACTATATGAAAAATAAGTTTATTCAAATATGTCAAAAATGTAGAAAACTTCAAAGAGATGTTCACCTGAAGATTTCTAATTTTAGCTCTAGGAAATATTTCAGTTATTTTTATAAAAGATAAAGATGTATGTTTTTCTTTAATTTAATTCTAAATATAGACTATTTTAACATATCAAAAGATATAATTTGAAATATAGTAATTATTTGACTCACCTTTAATATCTGAATTATAATTATTTTTTTTATTGTGTGTGTATATACATAGAAACATCATAAATCTTTTTTAAAACTATGGAAAAGATCAAATGAATACAGAAACACAGTATCAATAATTTCAGAGCCTGAACCTGTTATCAGTTGTTATTATTGTATTGTGTTGAGCCGATAGTTAATGTTTGAGCTTTAGCGTACCTGATGAAGATATTAAACTTTAAAAGTATTATTTTTGCGCATTCGCTTTCTATTAACTTTTCAATACTTAACTGCAATAGAAACTTAATTATTAAGAAAATATTTTCATCATTAATATATTCAACTAAAGTGGCTCAAATCAAATTGTAATAAAAGGTTTATAATGTAGATAATATTTATAGATTGTGTCTTATTCCATTCCAAGTGCGCAAATATAAAAAAATACAACCTCATACTCATATACAGCTTTTAAAGCACTTAACTAATATAAATTTAAAGTGTGACATTAACATACAGACCTACAATTTTAAAAACCTCATTCTTTCATCAGTAATGCTGCATTCAAAACTACATTCCAGATTATAATAATTTTAATATATATAAATATAGCCAATAAAACATTACATGATTCTAGTTCAAGCAATACTTTTATGTAGCAAGTTTATTGCTTTTGCTCCAGCTCTGCTACCTAGTGTAAACGTGAATGATCAATAGAAATCAGATCATAGTCCTTAATAATTCCCTATCCAATGTTAACTTATAGAAATTCCCAAATCAATTTCTAAATGGATGTTTTTATTAGTGAGGAGTTTTGAGATCCAGGTATATTTAAGAATAAATTAATCTTTAATTGACATTTATAGCTGGATTTAAAGTGATATATTATGATCTGTAGCATAATAAATTATTTTTGATAATCATTAATTTGGGGTGGAACAAAAGTAAGTATTTAATACTAATCAGTTTATGTTTAATTTTTTAAGTGCTTAAAATGTCTCCTATTAATATTGCAAGATTATGATAGTTAACATTTTTAATATTGATAAATGCCTGTGAGATAAATCTTTTATAACTGTTGTATTTTGTAAAAAATGCATACAAGTTTGTGCACTCCAGAAAAACTAGAATTTATTCGAGAGATTGTTTTTAAATCGCCGTACTGATAACGGAAAAATTTAATTAAAGAATTAACATAATGGCGATCTATAAAATTCCAAGAAATATATGCTGACTGCAAATATTTCTAGATAAGAGATCTTACCTTATTGAAGAAGGTAATTAATTGTTGCAGTTATCAGAAGGCTATAAAAAGAATATGTAACAAGTACATCAGGCCATTTGAGTGCATCTCCAGTTGACTTTCCTGCTCAATTCCGGTAGGAGAGATCCAGGGTCAGTGCTTCGGTTAATGCCCAGTGCTCAGTGGAAATGTAGTTCATGGGTATATCTGAAAGAGCCCATAGAGATTGGGAGACCATAGCCTGAGAAAACTGTCAGGATAGCAGCTGAATGATGAGTTGAGTTTCCAGCAGTTTTCAAGTGGAATTATTGGTGGACTATTGCAGAGACGGAAACTGTAAGGAACTTATAGTTAGTTGCAGTGCTACACTATGATGTGTTCATGTGCAGTTAAACTAGATTGGGGCCAAGATGTGTGTAACCCTAGCCCATTGTGAACCATTTTGTAGCAGCCAGCCTAAATATACATTGCTGGAATTGAACATTAGTGAACTGTTGAGTTAGTATTGTTGCAGACTATTCACTATTCTGATTACTTAAAATATTATTGTGAGTCTTTTATTGTATATATTCATTTTCTGGCTACCCAGTCATATTTGCGGACACAGCAATAACTTAATTTCTATATAATGTTTCCCTTCTTCAATAGGTGTCAAGTTGGTCAACCCCAGTATTCATTCAATGTTACTTTGCCACCTAATCCAATATTATGAAAAGATATTGTTAAGGCAAGGTTGTATCATAGCAAATGGGGAAATATCATCTTGTTGACAAAACAGTACAGCAAAGTCAGTTCTGACTGTAAGTTGTAGAACTATTATATTTTATGGTTTGTTTAGGTCATTCTTGCCATTTATGGTTGTATTAAATATAATTTATGACACTATCATTAAACCCTTTACTACAAAGTGACATCAGACTAGTACAATTCAGTTGTGGTAGTCTCATGAAAACTTTTTTCTGTCACATTTGCACAATTATTCCTATTCTTATGGATTAATAACTTGACACAGATAAGCATTATCTTACAAAACTACAACTGAAATTCTGAATCAACTTCTAAAAAGCATTGTAGAAATTTGGAATATTATTAGACTCCATTTCATATTATGAGTTAAACACCACTAGAATATTTTGGGTATTGATAGATTATGATATGTTTTTTAAGAGTTTCTATCACCAGATCAATTTCATTTTTTTCTCTTCCATCACAGATATCTAAAAATGATTACATTATGAATCAGTAATCATTATAACAGAAATATAAAATTTAAATTGCCAGAATGTTGAATAAGCAATGTTAAAGACCTCATCACTTAGATAGATGAGTCCTGTGACAGAGGCTGGGAGTCGCTTATTCAACGAGGACATGCATCTCGGACCTGCAACCAAAAACTCTTCTTCACCTGGACTACACACCCTTTCCACTTCCCTTTCTCTTTTTATATGTATCCTTCTCCTTTCACCATGCTGCCCCTGAATTTTTATTTTACCATATAATCATTTCTTTGTAAACCCTTTTTTTAACTGTATTTGTATCTTTTTTTTTTTATGAATAAACTTTCATCACTGAGAAAAAACAGGCCTCATCACTGAATACTTTCAATATATTTTCAGTTTTTAAATAGTGTTTTACAATTTACATGTTTTGTTCTGCATTGAGATACCCTGCCACTGATCTAAATATCTACAGAACAAAAATAAAATGAAAATATCATGACACCCAGTCAATATTGTGTAATTTAATTCAAAACAGTAGCAAACTTTTCTTAAGCTGCTGTAATTTATATTTATCTGTGCTTAAACACTATCCTAAGGAAAGCTATTATTGAATGTGAGCCATAAATCATCCTGAGCACACAAATGCAATCATCCACACATTCGAGCCCAAATCCATCAATATTGGATGAATCAGGCAAAATGATTCCAAGTGAAAATTAAAAGGGCATGACATGTAGCTAACAACTCTAATGCCATAAATAGGAAGGAATCCTGCTTCACCTTGTTGAAAAAATGGACTGATATAATTTACATAAAATTTACAACCTATATATAGATATACACCCAATTATACATATATTAATGCTATGAACATGAGGACATATTTTGCTCTAGAAAGTACTGTTTTAATAAGCACACAAAGGTTGATAGCTTTACTTAGGATAGCATTTAAGCACAGATATTTATAAATTATTGTATATTTTATAGATATACATAATCATTTTCACCCATTACCAAACCAATGCATGATGAAGATCTCTCCAAGTTTAATCCAGTTACTTACTCTAATCCCCTTTATTTCTTTACAATACATCAGCAAACTTTTTTTATTTCATCTAATCAATTCACGGGTTAATTGTTTTTAGATCTTTTATAAATTCTTGAGCTATTTAAAACTTATACTGACCATCTATTATTATCACTTACAGAAATATGACCAGCCCAGTTCCATTTCATGTTTTAATTTTTCAATATCAACTATTTTTTTCTCCCCCTTCATGTATTTTGTACTTGATATGCTTTTGATATTCCTAACATACATCTCTGAAATCTCTATATTACTCTTCTGTTAAGTGTTCAAGTCTCAGATCCATAAGTAAGAACTAATAAAATATATCTATAAAAACTTTTTTTCCAACATGTAGACATATTTTCATTTAATATTGAATTATTTCTACCAAAAGATGTCCAACCAAATTAAATTCTATGATATATTTCATCTATTATATTTTTGTTGTATTAGTAATCTGATCAAAATACATGTAGTTGTTAATTGCTTCTAATTTATAATTATTAATATTTATTTTCCATTTATAAGAAATTTCATTGAACTTTATTTTAATCTTTTAAGCATCTATAAGCTTACTTTTGTTTTTCATCTGATAACTATTGCAAATATTTCCTGAAGCTATAAAGTATTTGCAAAAAGAATCATGTCATATGCAAATTCTAGATGAATTAAATAGGATCACAACCCTTGATGATCTAACAATACAATGACAATTTATATTCATTTGACCTTTCCATAACTTCTATCAATATTTGGATGTTATTTACTGTACTAAAACCACTTTTATATCTAGCTTGTATTTTCATTTTGATTGATTAGAATCTAAAATTCATGGGAGACAAATTGTAATTATCTTGATAAAGATATTGTATGAAACTGTTAGAGTAATTAGTCTATAATTTCTAATACCTTTTTACCATTTTTCAATCAACCAGTTCAGCTCTTTGTCATGTAGATATTTGATATATAATATTTTTAACAGTTTTTTATTTTTTTACCTGCTTCTTTTAAGGCTTCGATTGTAATATCTTAATTTTCTGGAGATTTTCTTTTCTTCATAGATTTAATTGCATTCCTCACTTTTCCATTTAAAATAGGAGATATTTTTTTTTGTTCTTTATTGCTATATAATTCTTTTTACAACTCTTCCTCATACATCATATTGTCATCTCTCCTTAATCATTTTTTCTTATTGCACAAATAACTTGCTTTCCAATGCCAATATATTATTTCACATTTTTGAGACTTTTATTTACTTCTATAACTTTCCTTTCTAATTCACAATTATATTTTCTTATATCATTGTTAACTTTTTGTGTTCATTTACACAATCTTGAAATTCAATTTTTTTAATAGATCATTTTTAAGAATTTTCATATTTTCTTCTTTTCTTCATATATTCTCTTGTTTCAATAGAAAATTAATTGATAAATTGCTGCTTTTTGTACTGGTTATCTTTCTTGCTATGCTTAATAGTGTATCAGTTATCTTTTTATTGATTTCAGTCAAATTTGAACCATTTCCAAAATTTATCAATATTTTAAACAGGATTAAAAGTTCTAATTTAAATTTATTGAAGTGTTTCTAAAGATTAGGAATATGATTAATTTTAATATGTGTTGACTCTCTAGTTTGGATTAACATGTATTTTATTTCAACTAATCAATAATCATTTTCTGTGTTTAATCTATCAAGAACATTATATCCAGAAATACATATTTTCTGTTAGTCAAAATATAGTCCAATTCTGCTGTAGCTTTATTTGGATACTTCTACATCTATTTTCATTTAACACTTTTTCCAAAAAAAGAATTCATAATGTAGTTTTTTTTTTCCTGCCAATTCTTCAAATCTGCATCCACTTTCATTTCTATCACCATAACAAAATTTACCCATAACATTTTCATCTTTCCTTTACAGTTCTACCATTATACTTTGTCATGATAATTTAAAAATATTCTTTGGTCTGTTAAAAAGCATTTTTTACATCTGTACAAAATCCTATATTTTTTCATCAGAATGAAAACTGTTGGGGTATAAATCTGAATTATCTGAATTTGATATCTTCCCTTAAGTTAAATAATTAATCTTACCACTATGTATGATATTCCATCACTCTCCATGATGTATTTCTTCCATTTTTTATTTATAATGAATATTAATCCACAAGTGTTTCCAATATTTACACCATTGTAGTCTTTTTAAATCAACTGTCTCTTCACTTTTTTTTTAATTTTATAAAATTCAACATACCATTTAACATTAAACAGTTCTTCAAATTTGTGCAATCTTTTTTTACATAAAAATAATTTACCATTGTATATACCCAAATAAAATGTTATCATTGAGTAAAATACTGATTTCACAATCAGTGGATTCTTAGCTCACTTCATTTTCAACCATCAATTATTGCCTTGGCTGGTAAATTTACAGTCTCATGGGAATAAGGAAATAAATACTTTAGTTTTATTTGTCATGGTTGTAAATATACTCATTCATCTTGCATTGAATAAAATTCAATTGATATTTCAGATAAAGAACTATTAGGAATAGAAGAAAAAAGATCACAGAGTATCTAGATCTTAAACTCAGAGATAAAAAACCCCAACAAATTCATCATGCTGACTGATGCAACTTGATGAGAAACTCATCTATTTTCATTTACTAATACAGCTCCAACAATAAAAACATATGGAGTGATCATGAGTTTTTATATTAATATATATATAAATGTGTCAGTAAAAATTAATTGCCGTATTTAGAGTTAATCTTTGACATTTTTTAATGATATTTATTGGTTTAATATTTTCATCATTAACCACAAATGTTTGTAGATATATTGTTATTTAACTAATTTATTTAGATATAGTGCAATGATAGTAAAGCTACATGATGGAAAATGAAGTAGACATTCTAATTGTCAAATAAGAAGAGTAAGAAAAAAAATTAATTTAGGTTATATATATATTTAAATTATTATAAAAAGGTTAGCAGCCAATTTTTTTTATAATTTTTTATATACATTACCAGAGATAAACCAAAAATCAAAGCCCAGGGAAAAGAAGCTGAGTCTTATAATAATGAGTTTATGAGCATGATTACAAAAGTGTTTGCAGAAATAAAAGGCGGAATAAAAAACCTGAAAACAGAAGAGGAAGTAATAGTGATTGATATGAAAAAACAGAATGAAGAGTTAAGAAGATAGAGGGAAAATTTTATTACAAAAATAAAAGATGATATAAAGCCCAGTTGATAGGGAAATGAATAAAAATAATAAAGAAAATATTATGGTAGCTAAGCATATAGTTACAGTTAATAGTGATATAATTTCAGAATCACAAGAGTTGGATATGCCTAAGATATATGAAAAAGATAAAATTAATGATAAATACCAGTGTGTATTAGTTAGAGATGATCATGATATTGATAGTCTAACTAAGTTTAGAGTTGACAACTCATGGAATTAATTATAGTTTAAATTATATAGTGATTATTATCTGTGTCTTAATTTATCTACTTTTCTAATCTGTACTACATAAATATTAGCCCATTATCCTAGAACATATTTCCTTTTAACAAGCATAGGGACATCAACTTAGAGGCCATCCTTATTTATAGAAGGATTAAATTTTGCCTCTCTCAATATTTTATTATTAATACACAGGCATTCACTCAGAATGATTTAAAGAATGTTTTATTTACTACATGATAACTCTGACTCATTTCTAGGAAAAATGAATTTTCTACTTTGTGCTCTTTGATTCTACTTCTTGCTTCTACTCTCACATCATGAGATTTTGAACTTAACAATTTATTGGACAATCTACCTAGCTTAATTACTTGCCTTAATTCTGAGTTTCCTTTCTCAGGTTCATTAACATTTAAACTTTGTGATTTTCTGATATTTCCCTTTTATAAACTCTACCAAGCAATATACTTTTATATTTAATTCTATTAAAATTATTCATCATCTATTTCTATCATATTTAAATGATATTTTATTTTCCAAATTAGTCATATCTTCAAATTTGCTTCTATTTATATTATTTGTACTTTTAAATACATGACAAATTATAATACTGCCATCAGCATCCCAAGTTTCCATGACAACTCTAAACTTATTTATATTGTCAATATCATGATTATTTTTAACTAATGCACTCTGGTATTTATCATTAATTTCATCTGTTTCAGCTTAGATCTAAGATCTATCTGTTGTGGTTCTAAAATTATATCACAATTAGCTTTATTTATTTGCTCAGCTACCATAATATTTTCTTTATTATTTTGAACTTTGAGACTTCTTTTACTAATCCTTTTAACTCTACAAAGCAATTTTCTAACCTACTTATTATTTCTTAACTTAGATGTTCAATCTATTTTTATTCTTATCTGATTTTTAATTTGGCTTTTATGTATTTCATTTTGTTTTTTCATTTGGTCTTTTATTTCTTTATTTTGTGTTTTAAGATTTTCTATTTAGCCCTTAATTTTGTTATTTTGTGTTTTAAGCATTTGGCCCTTCAGATCTTCATTTTGTTTTCTAATTTTATATTTCAATTCTGTGAACATATTCACACTACCTTGAGTTTCCATTTTCATCTTAGCTCTGGTAATAATATATAAAAAATTACAATAAAATTAATTTTTCTTAAATAAAAACATTAATTGAATAAACATATAATATTCATGAATTAAACTTCTAGGAGAATTATGAATATCTAATAGGTAACTGCATACATGGTGAAGTGATTATGAAATTTTTATTTTTAATTAACTAATTTATAATAGTCACAAATAATGACCAGACTGGGCACATATAAAGGACAAGCCTTTATGCAGATCCAGCCACGTTTCCTGATCGTTATTCTCTACACATTAATAATATTATTAAAAGATAAAATAAAATAATAAATATACTTATAATTTAGATGATAAATAAACAAGCAACAAAATTATTAATAATAACAATAATTTTAATTAATGAACAAAATGAGAATAATACATTAAATTGTATTTACATATTTACATCTAAATATTTGTATGGAGAGGATATGTGACAGGAAAAATCTTTGTTCTTAACAATTCATAAAATAGTTTATATTCGGTTTATTTAGTTGTCTATTTATATCCCAGTAAGCTCACTTTCTTAAGCACTTGAATTGAAATATATAGCCAGAAGAATCTTCATATAGTCATTTCATAGTTTATTTTCATGAAGTATTTTTCTATGACTGAGGGTGTCAAAATTACACAATTTTATAAATTCAGTTGTGGAAGAGCATTTTTGTTGACAACTAATTAGAGGACAAGTTTCATTATGCCAATTGTCACATATTTTAAGTGACTTGCAAGCAATTGCTAAGTTACTAGAAGAGTTGTTAATCCCTGAGGAATTCTTTATTTACAGTTCCATAATAAGCCACATTAATGTAAAGTTCAGAAAGCGAACACTTTAAAGCCTTATCTGTGAAACTGCATTATATCTACTTAAATAATCCTTAAAATTTTCTTGACTTTCATGTTGTAAGTAACACTATGAAGAAGTGATTCCCTCTCTTTTGTTTAAAAGCAGATGATTAGAGTTTTCTTTTTTGTTTCAAATTGGCTTCCATAGAAGCTTGGTATTTTTAATAGTTATTTTAGTTTACAATAAATAATTGTAATACATTTTTAATTTTTACAAATATTATTATTATTATTTTAAATTTCTTCATAATTTAATTTACACACAAGGATTTTTATACATTTTAGAATACATAATAAAAATTTGCATATACATTTAGTAAAAAAATGTGCATGTAAACTCTGTCATGGAGATTACAATATACACTATTGCATCTCAGTGCAATCCCCAGTATTCAATGGATGCAACAAGTTTTGTGCATAAAAACCCTATCTAGTGCCTACTAAACCAATATCCCCAGACTTTGTTTCTATCTTGTGTCTTTCATCAGTGAGGAGCCTTGAATATGAGTACATTGCATCTAGATTCTACTATCCAATGCAATTCTCCAGCAGCCATCTTTTGCTTAATTAGTTAACTATGGAGCTATGAAACCAAGATGATATGTGGACTTTTGGTGGTTCACTCCTATTATTCCCTATATTGTTTACACATGCATAGTATGTATTACTTTCTTATCTAATTCATTATTTTTAAAAAAATATCTTACATATATATTCTTCATTAATAAATAGCCCTATATGTCACTAATTTCATAACACAACGTGAAATAACTCACCTTTAAAAACATAGATATTCTTTCCCATAACTTGCGAACTTGGAGGCAGACTTTTATTCTGGCTACGCTTTACTACCCAAGTAGCTATTATATATAACACCTAACTATTATTCAGGCTACGCTATACCATCAAGTAACTGTTATTTATAACATCTTATTATTATTCAAAGATATGTATTAAACTCTAACAAGTAAAAATCAAAATAAACTCTGAGTTTAAGAAGTTGTTTTGTTTCTTTTAAGTAAAATACTTAATGGCTTCTAAATTGGCTATTAGAGACAGATACTCATCATTATTCTATGGTTTTTATGTGAGTGTGAGAAAACAATTTATTTTAATTTTGGTCTTTATTATCACACAAACTAGAAATTGCTTATATATGTAAAAGAAAATTGTACAAAACGTTTAAAATGAAATTTTGTAAAAACAAAAAAAAAGTCTAATCTAATCCTTAAACTATTCACTTCGTAAAAGATATATAACGTATTCAATTGACAATTTCAATCTTAATAACAAGAGGATATAAAATGTTATTTATATATTTAACTTCTTTTTTCTGCGTGGAACAACTATGTAGGATATGTTTATTCGCAATTCTTTTACAAATCCGCTGCTGAGGTTTTCCTATTGTATATAATATAATATTCATCAAAATTCATTATATACATTTGGAAAATCTTTTCATAGATTCGTAGTTTAAACATTACTAGTGAAAGTTCAGATCCTTGTATAACAGTATATTTCATAATACAATGAGTCTTATTTTTTATGATAATTATTTTGGGGCAATTATGAAACATATATAACTAATTTACATATAAGCATTATAGTATTATTACAATAATGTTGATTTCAATATAGTGTATTGAATGCACGAGAGAGTATTTAAATGTTATTTGACAATTCATCTGTTTTTAATGTTAGTTACAGACAAATTGCTACTTCTGTATCCAAATTCAATTTTATATCATATCAGATGTATCAGAGACCTATAAAGGCCCTAATTTTTTTTAATTGATTGCTTTGACCATTTTTTTGAAAGATTTAATGTAAATTAAACTAATAATTTTAATATTATATAAATAAATATGAGAAATTCACAATTGAAAAATTGAAAAAATGTTTGGAACAACCTCACCTATTTGGTACACTTCAGAAATGTACCCAGAAATATATTAATAAAGCTAAATTTAAATAAGAGTCGTAGACAACTGCTTTGTAAAAAAATATGCCTTGTTAATGGCAGATTTACTTCCTTCACATAAAATAATAAAAATTATGGATTATTAAATATAAAAAGTAATTACTCATTTGCATAAAATGCTTGCAATATAAATTATGGTTTAGTTAGATATAGATATTTATTTATACAAACAAATTTTTTTTTTATATTTTATTTTTCAGTTGTGAATTTGACAGTGTTGTGGACAAACATAATAGTGTTTTTTTAATTGGCTGTGAATTTGACAGATGACAGAGTTGCAGACAAATATTCACATGGATCACATGACTGCCTTGCAGACAAACATTCACACAGAACCACACGACAGCCTTATAGATGAACATTCACATAGATTATATATATATAAAAATAATTCAAATCCAAGAAATTAGAATATATAAAAAGAAACATCAGGAACATTCATTCATTCATGTTTATTTTAGTTAAGTGAAGAAAACTTACAGCATCAGGATATTACAAATGTCAATATTTTTGTTGATACATTATGTTAATAATAACAATGAAGAATATCTTTTGGTGCATTGTCTTCATATTGATAATCTGTATGCTTTAACTGCTGCTCAAATTCGATCAATCAAATCGTATTTATACTTCTTGTCAAAGGGTTTTTCACATTTATATACAACTGCATGGAAAAACAAATAATTAAGAAAACAATTGTATCCAGTAATAGACATATTTTTCAAAGATTTTCAATACAATAATTATAAATAAAAACCATGCAGTTTGATACTCAAGCCTTTACTGCTGCCTTTAAACATGTAAGTAACAATGAAAGTATAAACAGAAAATTAAAGCAAACAATTTGGATTATCTCTTAAAACACAAATCAGAAAAAAGTATAGAAAATATTAATATGTTCTTTTGCTAAAAAGTTTCTTCTACTAAAAGATGACCACATCTGTTATTCTGCTGCCACCAAACTTGTCATGTGGCTGCTGATTGTTTAATTGAAATGTTCTCTAACTCTAACATTCTAGATCACAATTGCATAAGACCTGAAAACACATCAGAATTTTACATTATAATTTTAAAGTATCATATGCCTTTTAGTATATTAATCACTGACTGATGTAGTTATTGAACCTATATTTAAACCATTTCAATTTAGATAATATGTCAGGAAAAACTATTTACTTCCAAATAAACTATAAACCCTTAATAATACATTCAAAATACAGATTTTTTTTTGTAGTTATTACCTCCTCCTAAAATATAAAAAAGCAAAATCTTTTGAATTAAAAGATCATTCATCTTCACTGATTGACCTCTCAGTTACTCAACTCTATTGTAATTGAGACATTTTTATTCCTACATCCTTATCTTACTTCACAAATGTATTAATGTCTTAGAAAACAAATATAACAAAACATAGAAGATCTGAAATAGCAAGTTGTATCTCAGAATTTTAACTTTATTATCATTAAGATTGTATCCTTTTTGAACCATTTAAGCTCAAAAACTTATTTTCCTTTACCATTTCAATTATTTTTAATAATGTGTAATGTTGAAATTAATTGTACATTTTTACAAATCGTTTGATCTTATATTTCCATTTGCAAAATTTAAAGCAATAAATCTAAATAAAAAAAGCTTCTATAATATACACCTTTTCTACAATGCTTTATTAAAATTATTACATGTTTTCATTATCTAGCAGATTTCTTTACATTTATAAAATATAATAGCAACTTGTGATTTTTTTTATATAACTATACAGTAACTTTATCTTGATACATCTATGTATATATTTATATATTTGAAAAAGACTGCTAGATATTTAAAATTATAAGAAATGAGTTTAATAGAGCATTATGGAAAGTATATAAAAAAAGAAAAAAATTGGTAAAAAAAATTTTTAATATAGGCAATGTAAAAAAAGATATAATCTGAATAATAGATCAGTATTGCCAGTATTTTCTCATTTTGAATCATCTCTGGACATATATTAGCTCTTCATTAATTCCTTATAGTGTTACTTTCTTTTACATTCTTTTCACCTTATAACTACATTTTTTCGCACTATATATTATGCAAAAAAAGTCAAAAATAATACTGAGCCTTTGACTATTTTTGCATCAACAAAAAACAAATTAGAAAATGATTACAAACTTTGGACATTTTAATATACTTTTCACTCCATTTTCCTATTAATCTAAATATGCTGTAGAACATTATTTTTTATTCTGTTACAGCATCTTTCTGATCTCATATATTTCTTTTAAATAATTAAATAATACAAAATATCATTATATAATAAATAAATAACCATATATATATATATTGTACCCTCACTTCTCGATATATATGATATAATTTAAAATAAGACTAGCTCAATTAAATCATTATGCTCAGCTAAAAATATGTACAACTATCTTTAATATATTTTTATAATATTATAACTTATCAGATTTATTACAAACTTATCAAAAATTAATATAGTTCAATATTATGTACTACTTAAATAAATACTTACTAAAATCATGAGACTGTGAAGTGAAGTTACAATTGGTAATTGGACTTACATTGAGTCAATGTCTTTCCAAGACACTGTCTCAATGGCATAAGAATACTATTACTTTCTAATTATCTCATTACTAACTCTACAGCACTCTTATGACTTTTATAAATGAACTATCTTTAATAATAATAGATAAATAAATCTCAATCTTTTGTTAAGAAACTATAATTAAATGATCTCAGGTTCTTCTAATTATCTTAAAGTAATAATAATTCATGTAGATAGGAATGATAAGGGATTTAATATCAAACCTAAATACACCTAACTTATTCTAATAACAATAACTAACAATAATAATAATAATCTTTAGTGTATAGCTTAATCTTATTTATTTGATTATACCATTAATCACTAAGAAAATAAGTAAATCATATACATGTCTTTCATTTCCATATAGTATCTTAATTTTAAAATAGACCAAAATCTTATAATTTAATAATCTGTGGCAATAAATAATATTATACTCTTATGTTGTGCATTATAATTACTTTGTGACCATTGTAATATCATATGTTAATGTCAATCAATTTCTATAAGTTATATTATGAAAATATTGTGTTTCTTTCTCAAATAATAAAAGAATAAATTTATATTGTGCAAATATTATGTACTTTCAAATTATCTGTTGTCAAATGCTGTGGTGTAAAATAATGAATTCAACACATCTTTTAAACAACTTAACAAATTTATTTACATTAACTTTAACAAATAATTTATTTACACTATTTACATTTAAATGGAACTAAAGAAAATAAACAAAAATAAGAAAATAATAATACAAGATTTTACAATGTTACTATTTCCATAATCATCAATAAATAATTTATACATTTCTGAAATGTTCTATCAATAATATTTAATCAAGTTTAGGATTTTAAATTTTAATAAACATCATTTATCATCAATTAATACAGGAAACGGTTTTGTGTGAAATATCATTCATGTAGCATATACGTAAATAAACAGACTTTAATAATTAAAATGCTATTTCATTTAAGTCTTACTGCTATTTATATTATAATGTACTAGTATGTATTAAAAGTACCATTAATATTACTCAAAGATCAATTAATGTATAAACTGATATAGCTTTGTAATATAATAACAATTATTGATTATCACTGTTTATTTCATTCCGATATAATGTCATACTTCATGTTTTATCAAAATATGCAATACGTATATGTACTTTTAAAAATAATATTTTAAATTATTCAATAATTTCAACTTTTATAAAGTATAATGTTAAATAAAATTCTATGATTCTTTTCCATTTTAATCATTACTTTTCTTTACTTGTTATTCTTATTCCTTTATAAAACTACTACCTACAAAAGTCATTTTAACCTTATTTAATTTCAGAAAAACAAATGACCAATTTTAAAATAAAATAATAACGATCCAAACTCTCTTATACCTCATCCTCTATATACAATAAGCCTTCAATCAAGATATATATTTCTATGTAAAATTAACTTACTTATCTAATAAAAATAAAAATAAAAATATAGACTTTACATACTTCTTACTAACTTGAAACGAAAAATAAATAACTTACGCTAATAAATCTAATTCCTAATATTGTAACAGAAACATTAAAATTCATTCACGAAAGAACCATATAATTATTTCTAGGTTCTCATATTACGTTATACTAAATTTATATCATCAATTTAAAATATGCATATTAAAATAAAACTGCTATTATTAATCTTGTGCGTGTATATTATTTAAACATTAATACATTCATTCAATAATCATATAACATTTGGTTGATCTAAAGAAAACATAATAAATACATCAAATTATTATTATTATTACACAATTTTTACCATAAATGATACTTCAATGTACAGTCCGTCACACAATGTCCTTCAAGATTTCAGTTTTACAAAATAATTTCACATTTACACTCAACAATTATTCTTTAAAATATTACGTGTTGTATAATTATAAAATAAACTTTATGCAATAAAAATTATATTAGTATTTAGTTATTACTTTTAAAAAAATAAATGTACCTTTCCTATCTTTCAATAAATTAATAATTAATTAAATATTTATGTTAGTTAATAATTAAAACATATTACATAACATCCAACGGTGTCTTCTTCCAGCGATAATTGTTCTTTTTCCTAGGCACAAATTTTCACCAAACATTACTTCCTTTTCCGGTACATCACGTGTTTTTAAAAGTTTTTATGAAATAAATGAAAACGTTCTTTTTTAAAAAAAAATAAAAATAAAAGTCAAAGTCAGTTCCACCATAAACAAAATAAAATTAAAATAGTTTATAGATCCGTATTCTTTTCTTTAAAGAAAATTATTTTAAAGTTATTATTTTTTAGTATTAGTCTATAATTTATAAAGTTCTTGTTTAATTATTTTAATTGATTTGATTTGGATATCCACGTTTATTTGATTTGCGCATTCCATAACAGATATTTAGGTAAGATTACTTTTAAAGTCTTCTATACGACCAGCGTTCAGACTTTAATAATATAATAATTTTTTATACAGGTATTTCTTTACTTATTAAATCTCCAATTTATTTGCCTTTTAAAACTGTCAGAATTTAGTCTTTTAAACCATAAAGACTTAACAAGGCAAATATTTTTATAATCATAATTATTTACCATCTTTACTAAGATATATACTTAGATTTATAATTTATAAATACTTGCTTCATAAAGAAGTATTTCTCATTTTTTTTTTCAAATATCTATTTTATAAAAATTAACTACCATTAGCTTTTAAATTTATACAAAGTCCAACGTATTACTGTTAGGCATCTAATAACTCTCCTAGTCAATCCAGCGTTTGTTAAATTTTCAGTATAAAGTCTCCAATATATTTTATCCTCATACGATGTCTTCATGATTATTTGATAGTAAATTGAGCTTCAATAGGGAAACGATCAATAGGGAACTATAATAAATTAACACTGCATATTTATCGGTAACTTTTATAAATTATTTAAAAAAAAACTACTCTCTTATAATTTTAAAACGATTTTGAGAGCGTCTATAATTACTTAGCTATTTCTAATAACACCTTTTACTTTAAGAATTTCAATCACAAGTCCCCTCCGAACAATTGAACCTTGATTTTATACTGGAAGAAAACTCCCACTTGATTGGTGAATTAAACAATCAACTTGCTAGCTTATTTACATATTTTACCAACAAGACAGAATTAAAAATAAATAATGACTTATTTAATATTTATTATTTATCACATTATTAAATTCTTAAATTAATCTTTGTCATTTATTTAAATCTATTAAACATTTTTTAAAATATACTTTCTTACTTTACTTTTAACTTTTATAAGATTATTTTTATAAACAAACTAAGTCTATTTTATTCGTTATGTTTTTAAACAGTATTTTAAAAATCAGATTTAATATTTCACATTAATTATTTTTATTTTTATTTCACAATAGCCAAAATAATATTTATAAATTTTATAACAGAATTTTTAAAATAGCTTTGCAACTTTACTAAAAAAAAACTCCCAAGCATGTGTGTATGTGTCTCATTAACATCTGTTTTCTACAACAAAGCTACAAACGCTTGTAATAATCTAAAAATAAACTAACAATTCATTTTTTAAAAATAAATATTTTAAAATAAATAATATCTTATAAAAATTTTTAAAATAATAATTTGATATTATTAAAATCAAATATTAATCTTCTATTATGTATTACTAACAATTAAAATATTTATATTCATTTATTAAATTTTAATCTTTATCAACAATAAATATAGGCATTTAATTTTAACTTGTCTTTTAAAACTTTAACTTTAAAATTCATTTATTAAATTTATTAATGCAGTATTGATCATGGCCAGTTTTCCCAACCATATACTATTATCATTCCCATTGAAATGTCTCTCTCAAACATCAGCACAATTTTCACATATCAAATACTCATGAATTACTTTAATTACATTTTTAAAAAGATTGTTATAAACAAAATTAAGATATATTTAGCTATATGATGTGCACAATATATATATAATATTAATATCTTATTTTGG
>JAQFVV010008397.1:0-32281 GCA_028023455.1 Epiperipatus broadwayi
TGAATATCTAACCAGTTTCAGCATTTGACTGTTTTTTGTTGTCATTGTTGTTGTTTTATTACAAAATTGCTTTTATCAAATAAACAAAGAACTTTAGGCTTTCATTCAGATTTGGCGGAATTGTATCATCATTAATTTTGGGGCCATTTTAAACAAAATTTCAATTTTCAAATTAATCCATACCAACAAACCATATCATGAGCTATCACTGTCACTGTGATCATAATATAGGACTGATTGTGTGAGACTATATGCAAATCAAAAAAAATACAACATGTGATTACGCATAAAATTTACAAATTTCTAATTTTTTATTGAACATCTTTTTCAAATCATAACTATTGAACAAATATAGTGGTCTGATTATATTACAATTACATAATCAAGAACATTCCCATCACAATTATAAAATGGATTTCCTTGCCAATGCCTCCATTGTGTCAATTCAAATACCAAAACTATTTTTCATTTTCTATTTTTAATCAATTATTAGAAAATATAATCAAAACAGTTTCCAGTGAATTAATTATTATTTTATTTTTTTAAATAAAAAAGCATTTTACAGAGAATCAATGAATTATTTTTAATATAAAAAATCATTATATTAATAAAATATTTATAATACTAGCCACTACATTTTAAGTAGAATAATCCTAATAATATATTCAGGGGTAATAATTTATCATCAATACCGATTTGAGAATTACCTTGAGCAAATTAATCATAACTGATTCAAAAATTAAAGATTGTTGGACTGACTTTCAACAGGGGGGAAATTAATATATATATATTTTTAAAAGTCTGTTCAATCAACATTGCTTGTCACTTCAGCTCTTGAACTTTTTTTTCATTTTTGGGAATAACTGATTACACAATAAATATATCCCGAATGCAGAAGCTTCCTTCTTGCTTTCTACATTACAGAAAAATAATCATAAACACTTTTAGTTCATATTCATTCTTTAAAATCCTGAGCCTTATCATTTATAGCCATAATCCATTAAGAGCAGTGATGTGACTTTGTCTTCAGTTCTTTTAGATGGCTAATTATGAATCTGAAATCAGTCTTACTGGAGAAAAAAACAATAGCTCTTAGATTACATCTGAAAAATTCTTGTGAATATAAGAAGTTTCTTCTCAAATATCTTAATCAAGTTCAATTTCATTTGGAAATTGATGAAGCATTTTTGTTCCCCATTAAGCTATCTGCTATTAAACCAACTGATTTCCAAAATAGATTACACACTTTTGTAAACTTTATTAGTGTTTATATCTTTTTTTAATAAACAAAAAAATATTTAAACATATTTTGCAAAATTTTCAAGTATTTTATTAATAGTTTAGTACCATTAGATTAAAGATTTTTCAACATTTAGAAACATGAATATGTCAGCACTAAAAAAAAATAATATTTAAAAAAACTTTTTTAAATATTATTTTTTTTTGTAAACAGTACTAGCTGGCTAAAATATAGGAAAATAATCAAGTAATCCAACTAAAAAATAGCAAAAAACTGAATCTCAGTTAATTTGCCCTTCTTGAAAAATATCAGCAATCTTAAGTATCTACTTGTTATAAAACAATTGGAATTGAAAAAATAGTCATTCCAAAAAAGCATTTGAGGCTCAAATAAATCACAAAAACCAAAAGACATCAAATACTTTTATGAAATGACAATATTCTTGCAATTTCCAATTGTTTTATAGTCAAATTGAGCCTCAAATGCTTTTTTGAAATGACAATTTGTTTTCAATTTCCAATTGTTTTATAATCAAATCTAGATTTTTAAGATCTTTGATATTTTCTAAGAATGGACAATTAACTTTCTACTTTTTATTTATATTATTTTATTATTATTTTTTACTTTTTAGTTGGCTAGTACTGTTTACATAAAAGCATTTGGTAGAAAAAATTTTTTTTTACATATTATTTTGCTAAAAATAAAAAAAAATCTCAGCCAGAACAAATTTTTAAAATGTCGTTATACAGACAGAAACATACACACATGGCAAGTTAATAAAAAAGTATATAAATAAAAACAGAACCACAATAAATAAATTGGTGTTAAATGCAATAAGTTTTGTTTTTGATTAAGAATACATTTTGAAAAAAATGTTTAATAAAATACTTTATTTAAAGTACGGAAGCTGTAAAGGGAGAAAGAAGTGAAAAATATACTACTATAATATGTCTGAAAGTTTGTGATGATGGTATATTATTAGATGTGATATGTTGGACTATTTCCATCATCTATGAGTGAATGTTGAATGTATAGAAAATTTTAAACTTTATTTACACTTTCCTAATATAAACAACTTGTTAGTAATAACACACAAATAGACACTATAGGTTAGTAATTACATGTTTCGAGTAGTATTATTCTCCATTCTTCTTCAAGTGTTGCTGGCCTATATGCACAATGACAATATTCGCTTAGAAGTTGAACTCGCACCTTTAGATTGTTGAATATTGAACTTAGGGCAAACACTCTAACTAATTGAGCTATTCTGTCAAAGGAAACATATAGTAGAAATTTGATATATTTATATATGAGGGTTGGTTCAAATCCTCCTGAGTCCTTCAATTTTTTTATATGAGCAAAAGCTAATTATTTGTTGTTGTTGTTGTTGTTGTTGTTGTTGTTGTTATTATTATTATTATTATTATTATTATTATTGTTGTTGTTGTTGTTTAATATTTTTCCTAAGAGTAAGATTAATTACAGGATTCTATACATTGTGTATTGCTACTAAGCATTAACTGGAAATACTGAAGAACAAAAACTGCATCAATAGAATACCATGTGAATGTGGAAATAAATACATTGGTGAGACCTGTCACCCTGTTGAACAGCGAATGAAAGAACACAAACAAATGGTTAAAAGAGAAAAAACAGATGTCACCCATTGTAGATCATGTTTGTACTAATGACCATATGCTTAATTGGAAAAATACAAAGATATTGGATAAAGAGGGAAAAATGCACAGAAAAAAATTCAAGGAAGCTGCTCATATGACAATGATAAATAATCCTATAAGTCAACCCAGTGTGGCAATACACAATGTATGGAAGCCTCTAATTAATCTTGCTGTTAGGAAAAATATTAAACAATAATAATAACTAATTAGCCTTGCTCATAAAAAAAAAATTGAAGGACTCGGGAGGATTTGAACCAACTCTCATATATAAATATATCAAATTTCTACTATATGTTGCCTTTGAAAGAATTGTTCTCAGTTGGTTAGAGCGTTTGCCTTAAATTCGATATTCAAAAATCTAAAGGTGTGAGTTCAACTTCTAAGCGAATATTGTCACTGTACATATAATATAGGCCAGCAATACCTGAAGAAGAGGGGAGAATAATACTAATCAAAATGTTGTGTAATTACTAACCTGTATTGTCTATTTATGTGTTATTACTAACAAATTGTTTGTATTTGGAAAGTTTAAATAAAGTTTAAAATTTTCTATACATTCAACATTCACTCATAGATGATGGAAATAGTCCAACATATCACATGTAATATATTACTATAAAAATTTTAATATAGTACACAGGAATAACTTATTATTGTTTTCTCTTGAGTAATTTAAAAATGATCTGATTAATTGCTGATGACATAACTGTGATCAACTGCAATGTGCATTCTAAACTGCTATTGCCAAATAGATGTCAATGATAAAATATTACAAAATAATAATAAACAAAAGGAAGTCAAAAATAAAAATAGAAATAACATGATAAAGATAAGGAGAAAAAAGATATATTAAAGAAAAGAAGATAAAATATCACATAAAGATTTTAGTATAAGAGGTATATAGTCAATAGGTAACAAAAAATCATGTTTATTTAAGGCATTTCATGTCTGCTAAACCCACTTATTAATTATGAGCCAACAAGGTAATAATAATATAACAAAAAGAGAGCGGAGTTCGGAGTTAAATTAGAACTTCAATGTCATGAAATGAAAAAAAAGAAATAATTTATGGATAGATAGATAGATCAAATATTCAAGATGTAAATTTGTAAGAATGAAAGAAGAAAAAAGGCTGCTAAACACATGCATATATTTTTAAAAGAGTTGACTTTCATATAAAAAGAAAATCGGAAAATAGAGGAGGGAATAAACAATGATCTGCTCGTGAATAATTTTGGCCTTTAAATTTTTTTAAAACGACCAATTACATAATTTTTAAAAATTAATTTTTCCTGCATTTTCTCCCCAATCATTGACAATAAAAGATAGACGAAAAAAGGAATGAAAAAAAACTTGATATTTCAACTCAAAAATAATTATTTCCCTCTTTTTTTTTTTTTTCATGATGTACTAAAAATAAATAGTTGAAACAATATTCTGGTTTTAACTACAAAAAAATATTAAACTATAAACCTTCAATCTATACAAAATAAATTTCATTTAATTTCATAAACCTACAAGAATTCAAAAAGCAAAATAATTCTTGTTAGTAAGCTTAGATATATAAGATGCTATAAAACTATGTTTATGACCAACACTTCGTCAAGATAATTACTTAGTGATAGACATTTCTGAGATGGACCCATGCATGCTGAAAACTCTCTGCTCTCCTCATTTAAACTTGAGCTCATAACAAAGAACTTATTAAGAAGCTGCTATAATAAATAGACTTGAAATCATTCCATATTGATAATATAAAAGCAATATTACATTAAAATATACTGATATATTGGAAAGCAACTTTTAAGTATTTCATGGCATAATGGTTAATTCATGTATCTGCTATATCCACAATCTTGTTCAAATCTTAGAAATTTTTCTTTAAACAAATAAGCCTAGACTTTTTATTTTAGATAATCATCTAATGGTCACCGGAGCTAGCCATCCAATTTTTTAAGTTGGTAAAAGTGTCTTACCTAGAGAGCAAGGGCCCAAAGTTAATCCAAATTGCCTTAAACAGCGCCGAAACGCAAAGAAAGAGAGAGGGTTGTTTGGATTTGGTGTGTAAAATGCCGACCCTTGCAAGGGGGGTAAGGGGTGGGGTTTTTCCGTGTTTGGTTTTGAAATGTGAAGCAACGCCCCCATAAACGCAGTTGCGGCTCTTCCTTGATGGAGTCCCAGGTTTGTGGCTTGAAGGTGCGTTTCTCTTCCTTTCTGTTGTTTTGGCAAAATGCGTGATATATTTCGCCGAACCCGTTACGCCCGTGAAGTTTTGCAGCGTCTCGGTTGCCTTTTCTTGGGGGTTCTTTCTTTGTTTCGCTGTTTTGTTGAATGGTTCTTATTGTTCAGTTGGCTTCGAAGGGGGTGTCCTTCCGTTTGCGTCTTGGGTCTTCTTGCCCCTTTTAAGGGAGGGGCTTTGTTGGGAGGGCTGGGTTCGATTTCAATGGGTCCTTTTTGGCACTTCCAGGCTTGGTCTCCTTATCTTCGGGGTGTTGTTGAGGCGCTGGGTCCTGTTTTGATGGTCAAGAAGATCAAACACTTCCCAATACACAGTTTTCTTGAAAAGGGTTGTGTTGGTTTGTTTATCAAAGTAAGTTGTCGTGTTGGGGGCCTCTGGGGGTGGCCTCGGTTGTGTCCTTTCGGGTGGGCTTGGCACGTTCTTTTCCTTGAAGTGTGAGAGTCTTATGGTGCTTGGTTGAATATAGTTGCGTGTAGTGGGCTTGTTTGGGTTTGGGGTTCTCGATTGTCGCCCCCCACGTTTTTGTTGTGAATACCTTGGTGGGGATGAACCCGCCAAATGTTTTTTTTGGAAGATGGAGCTTAAAAGGGCTACTTTCCCAAATAGGGAAGTTTTTTTGACAAAGGCTTGTGGTTCTTTTCTCTATAATGGTCCTGTTCTCTTTACTCACTGTGGTGTTTTGATAGGTGAAATCCTAGAATTTCTGTGGCTGCTTCAAATCCACCAGAGTCTTCTGGCCAGTAAGAATTGCCAAATAGTGTTTTTGGGTTGACAAGGAAACCAGATAATTGGCTGGTGATCGAAGTTGTTTTAGCTTACCCAGTTCATCAGGGATGAAAGAAAAACTACTCATCCTAAGGGTGTGTTGTGTCATTAAGTAGCGGAAAGTGATACAGAAAAATGGTCGATGTTAAAGATTGGATTGATATAGGCAGCAAAGAGAAGTGCCTAGGGAGATTGGGGGATGGAGATGTGGGTAAAAGGGAATGGACATCTAGGGAGATTGATTGTAAAGAAGGTTCTCAATATTTGAATGTATCGGGTGGTATTTATATTCAGAACACTGAAAAGAACATCAATTCTCAGGAGTAGAATGCAGTATATCAATTGGACTAATGGCGGGATTCCTTTGTCTGATGATCGAAGAAGTCTAAAGCGGTGATCAGATTTGAAGTGCTTTTTGATTGATAAGAAAGTTGTTTAATTATGTTATATTGAATCTTGTCTTTAATGATGGTCTCGATGATCTTTGTCAATAGAGGAATCATCGAGATAGGACGCAGGTTATTGAGATCTGGTTGTGCATCACGCTTCTTTAAAAAGGGTACCATAGAGATGGGACATAGGTTTATTAGGTGATGACTTCCAGTGGCGAATTGACCCAATTAAATGTTGATATATTTTGCATAAAACAAAAATACAACTCATCAGCCTCAGGCATTCAGCCCATAATTTATCTTTGAATAGGTATTATACTAATCTTTTGCACCCAAAAATTTAGAAAAAAATTGTGTTAATGAGCATGGTTTGCTCAACCTCCATGGTCGCTTGCATAATTTTCTGATTCTTAAGAAAAAATTAATAATTGCTCACTATTAATTATAAAACGATGACCATGGCGAGATGTTACTATTGATGTTACATTGTGGGATACATTCAGTGCTTGCAGAAAAATTCCAAGTCCATTAATCACTTAATATTCATTCTAAAGTTGTTGTTTTTGTTTTTTTTTGGTAATATGATTCACAACTTACACTGTTTATTAGATAGTAAAAATTGTCTTTTAAAATTTTTGTAAAGCTATATCACACATATTTCAATATTAAATAAGACTGCTGCAAAGTATTACTGAAATTTTAATAGCCCTCCTCCACTCATTAATCAATAAATCTAAAATGGGAATTAATAGTTATTAAAATTTAAAAAGTCAGTGAAGTGCAACATCACAAAATCCACTTTTAAATTATAATTAATTTAAAATCTAAAAATTAAAGAAAAAATCATTTAACATTAATTAATTCCAATTTTCTTGATTTTTCCAAATTATTATATTTTTAAGTGGGATTGATGAGATAATGAGTTGTATGAAATTCTCATGCGTGAATTGTTAATCATATACTTTTTATATATACACAAGTGATTTGAATTGAAAACAAGTTCACTGATTCAAATACAATTATTCTAAAGTGAATTGATCATTATCAGTGGCAATTATATATCCGCTTATCTATAGAATGCCAACAATATTTGTATGCATTTACTCCAACCTATTTCTGGATAGTTACCCAAGAAGAAAATATATATATAGATAAGTAATTAGATAAGGATATCTGCTTAAAAACAGATTATTATCAATAGTAGTCAGCCATTGGTTTATTAATAGACCAATATCTATTTTCTCCAATCTCTTGCGGAATAATTACCCAAGAAAAAGTACCTTTATATATAAATAAAAAATAACTACTATTCAGCTCATACATATTCACTTTCATTAAAGATATTTGTTTAATAACAAATATTCCTGATAATGGGCAGTTTGGACAACAAAATTCTCTGTTATTTAAATATGAGTCCATTACTCATTGGTTAAACACTGTACTAAACAATCACAGCTTATCCTACAAAATATTATAAAAGCTATATTTATTATATATAAAATAATTTTTGAAAGGCACACATAGTGAACCAGTGATTAGTGCATCCTACCAGCAATGTTTAGAATATATCTTATCTAACTATTGATTTGTAATCCTTAAGAAATCTGTCTATGAGTTCCATTATTTATTTTTAGATTGCAAAATTCATTCTTCATTTTATTAATATAAACAAAAAAAACTTCAAATTTTTATCTCTATTCATATTTTTTTTATAAATGCCAATCCAAATTAATGATCCAAAACATTAAAACATTCTAAAGTCATCTACCAGAGAATTGGTTCAGATTTCTATATTTATCTGAATTTCCAGCTTTATATGTCAATAGCCCATTCTTTAGGGAAAAGATATTTTCAGAATCTCTAAGCAAATATTAAGTAGTATTGGGAAAATGAACACTACTCACCAGTCAAGGCAATAAATAATAGAGGTAAAAATTTTATAATTTTCCTCCCTAACTTTATCTTCCAGTTAAGAATGGCTAGGGATCTAATTATCAATCAATATTGGACAGCAAACTCAATTTAGATATCGGACAGCTAACAAAACTTTTTAACCTGTTTAGCAAAACTTCAGCTGAATAAAAAAAAAAAATTGGTGCCAATATAGTACATGCTCGGTGCCATTTTGAATTTTAAAACACCTCCAAAACACTGCTGATACATACAAGCGATAAATGATATTGACTAGAAGCACGTAATTTCAAAAAATGGTGGGAAAAGAAAATTTCCCAACTCTAATTGAAACAGGAATATCCATTCATAGCCATAGCAAACTAATTCCTAATCTACGAAGTTCTATATTAATTTAAAATTTTACATTTTAAGACTTTTAAAAAGTATTTTTTTATATTATCTGAAATAAATTTACAAATTTTTTTTTTATTTAAAGACAGTGTTTAGACAATAGAATACTTATATATTGTAATGGTAAAAACAATTGTGTAATGCTACATAAAAACAAAATCAGCAGTATGGGTTTGAACTTATAACCAATGATATACAAAATCTGTATAAAATATTAAATGATATAATCATATATGTAATGATATCTTCCAGGGTGTACATAAATATCATTAATAAGTTGAATGGTTAATAAAATAATTTGAATGGTTAATGAAATTCCAATAATGAAACAAAAGTTTAATAATAATATCACTCAATGTGATAATGATGATTGGGATTTATAATCACAAATACTAATAATATTTTATTTGTTTTAGGTTTCAATAAAAAAAAACAAAAAAAAAAACTCCAAGCACCAAACCTCCTCAAAAAAGAAAGTCTACTGAAATACTAATGAACTAATGATCGCGATCACTGCCAATTTTTATTATGACACCCCAGCATATCCCCAGTGATTCACATGTTATCTCAGAATTGTGGTTGCTTCATAACTAGCTATATGTATTGATGTTATAACATTTTAATGAAGTTATAAACAAACAAATGAATTGATAAAACAATAATTTAACAATTTATCAACAAAGTAAAAACAAACATAAACTGTTTATATTTATGTACTAGTGATTCCCAAATAAAACATTATATTTTCAGTTTTCAAATCTATATCCATTATTCCAAATGAGGATATAAAAGGAACCATATCACAATAGTTAATATGTTTTCAGTTTTAAAATCTGTACTAGTGATTTTAAATATGGATATAAATCAAACACAATAATTAATATATTTTCAGTTTTTTAAGTCTATACTAGCAATTCTAACTGCAGATATAAAATGTAACATATTGTAACGGAATAGGTTATAGGGGTTTGCCCCCGGGTTGGGGGTGTTTTTTTCTTTGAATGAGGGATGAGGGAAAATTTAAAAGGTTAAAAAGGCTATTATTTTTGTGGGTGTAAAGAAGGGGGGGAAAAAAAAATAAAGAGGGGGGGGGGGGGGGGGGGGGGGGGGGGGGGGGGGGGGGGGTATATCACAATAATTAATGTCTTTTCAGTACTATGTCTCAGGCCTTTTAATATTATAAAGTGAATATCTTGACGATAAAATTATGTAAAGTCATAAATCCTGGGTTTTAGATATCGATTTTCTTTTTTCTGTAATTATGGTCATCTTTATAAATTCATTTGATGAGTATATTTCTTCTTCACACACGCTGGAGTCTTGAATTGCAGTTACAGTGGCATGATGACATATAGCATGTAGAATATCAATAGACATTCAGCAATTTAGAGACATAATACATTTTCTTTCATTTGCAGGCATCTTAGAGGCTGCAGTGATCTAATTCCATAGACTTCAATGTTATTTACTGGATTGGACTGTATACTTAAGAGTATTGTGACTGATATGCTACCTTTTTGCCTAACCTTAAATGGTAAACAGTCCACTACTGGAATAAAATATTCTTTATCTGTTAGGACTATGTGTATTGAAAACTACTTTATCACAATTGATAACTTTCTGTCCTAGGTATTGCAATTTTAATTAGTGATCAAGTTTCTGCTCTCCCACTTATTTCAACATGGCTTTTAAATTACACTTGCAATTAGAGTAGCCTTCTCATGGAAAATCAGCACCAGAATAAAAATCAACATCAAAATGTATGACTCAATACTCCGTAAATTTTGAACGACCCCTTTTTAAATCTCTCTGTTATCTTTTTATCTGTCTAGATTATTTGCCATCAATTGAACCATAATGTAGACCATTCTAAAATCTCAGATCTCAGGATAAAAATTATCCATTGTTCTCTTCTAAACATGTAGTGAAAACAACAGTATATACAATATTATAATATGTTATAACAAGAGAAAAAAGAAATAGATGTTTGCTTTCTTTTCTTTATCTATCCATGATCCAATGCTGGAAAATATAAAATTCTTCTCCTACTTTTCTTTTTTTCATTTCTAATGTCTCAAATGTCATTAATTCACAATTTTTGATCTTAGATTTGAATTCACCATTTGATTTACTATAGGAAGTGATAAGATTTTATTTATAAATCGATACAGAACATGTAAAACCAAAAAGATCTCAAAAATGCCTTAAAATTGATGAACTACATATTTTAAGCTTGACTAGCAAATTGACTCAATCAAAAGTTTTTTTTTCTTTTTTTGCAATCTCATTATTTTTTATACTCTCATGTTACAGATATAGGGGATTTGAACTCAGACTTTCAAGCACCCACCAACTATCCACACTATCTCATACAACTGATATACATAGCCACATACATGCAGAAAAGATAAATAATCACTAATATACGTATTTCATGCTAAAGCAGCATTCATCAGTTGGTCCAGATTATCATCTTCCACACATATACATAATCAGTGCTCAGTTTATATTAAGATAGCAAATCCTCACACTTTAATGGACAGGCTTCAATTCACTCCAATCTCCAACTTTTCAGCCATCCATATCATTGAATCTGATGATGGAATGTCCAAATCCCATACTGATGCCAACATTATTGCCACACCCATGTTGACCTGAAGTCACTCTGACCCTTCATGTATAGGACCTTATCCATTTAAATAGATAGAAAAGGGATGGGCAGGATACAAGCTTCATATGTAAATATTTGAAAACCAGGCACTGAGATTGGAGTGGATTGAAGCCTGTCTATTAAAGGGTGAGGATTTGATATCTTAATATAAACTAAGTACTAATTATGTATATGTGTGGGAGATGATAATCTGGACCAACTGATGAATGCTGATTTAGCATGAAATACTAATATTGGTGATTATTTACCTTTTCTATATTATGTGGTCATGTATATCAGTTGTATGAGATAGTGTGGATAATTGGTGAGTGCTTGAATGTCTGAGTTCAAATCCCCTATAATTACAATTAAGCTACAGGTTTGTGAAGGGCACCTGGTTTTCAAATATTCTCATATTACAGAGAAAATGGTCGGTAACATCATGCATAAATTGACCTTTCAAATATACAATATGATTAAATCTTACATTAATTTTTTTTTCTTTTTTTAGTCTTGTGGGCAATTTCATTACTTTACTGAATATACATGCATGCACACACTCACATGTGCTGTTCAAATATTTATTAATTAACTCGTGCAGTGATTATGTGGGCTGCACTCAGGTTGATATGGTTATATATATATATTAAAAATATTCTATTTCTTCTTTGTAGATAATGGTTAATGAAGACTTCAGTATGCATGAATATATAATACTTGCACCATTACCATTGTATTTTTTTTAGTCAGGCTGATACTCATTTAAGTAATCAAGTTAACTAAGATTTAATTTTTAACTAATAATATCTAAATATTCAAAAATGGTTAGTTTAGTTATCTATTGGCCAGATACCTAGGAAAAAAATTGTGTGTCTATTTATGATATGAAAAAAAAAAAATCCCAGACTACGCATATAGCAAAACAGATATATATATAATAGCATAAATCATAAGATGATGTGACTAAAATTATTAATCTGGATGAGAGAAAAAAAAGAGAAAAATAATACCCATTAAAAAATTTACAGTCAGTTGACTTGATTAACAGTATTCTATAAGATCTACCTAGATTACCAGTAAAGATGGTCAATGGCTTTTAAGGCAAAAAGAGGAACCATATCCAAAAATAAGACAAAAAATCCTTTCTTCCTGGCAATAATAGCAGTGTAGTTAGTATCAATACATAAGCAGAAGATTAATTAAGCTAGAGTTATTAATAAAAAAAATGTCTAGAGTAAAACTATGATGCAAAAGCCAAGAAGATATCTGCATTATCTGAAGTATATTTTTTATGATGAATAAAAAAAAATAATCATGTCAAAAAAATATCACAGTTATAAAATACTAAAAAATTAAAGATTTTAGCGAGATGAAAAACTTTCAGTCCTGTGCATTAAAAATAATTGACTATATGATCCTTGAATTTAGAATTATTTAATTCATGGGAAAATAACATTTAATTAGAATTATTTAATTCATGGGAAAATAACATTTAATTTTCCCATATATTTTTTTATCACAATAATAATAGGCATTCAATTAATTTAAATACTTTGTGTATCACATAATGAGAATTTTCATATAGACATAATTTTAACATCTGTAATGTGCTATAATTTATAAATGTTTGGAAAAGAGAGAGAATTGTAAAAAAAAATCTGATAAAAAGTTTTCTTTTGTTTTCTCTCTTCAATAATTTTGTAAATACGCATTTATTTCTATAGCGCTATGTTTTATTCTTTCATAAATACTATATTTTGTATTGGGAGGGAAAGTATTCATTTATTATTAACACTCGTAAAAAGCGCATGCACAATAGCTTGAAAAGGCTGATTTTTAATAATTTTGTCTATTTACCAGTATTGATTTTAGTTCTGAAAAATGTACTGACCGAAAAGAGTTTTCTCTTCAGTAAATTATTTAATAATTTTTAATTTTAATATTTAAAGGAGATAAAGCAAATAATTTTTTATGTTTAGTAATATTTGTTTAAAAAAAGGAGAAAATTTAATGTTAACATTTTGCTAAAATTTTACTTTAATTAATCAAGAGTTATTTTTCTTTCTTTCTTTATTCTTTGTTTCTCTCCAAAAGGAAAGTTAACTAATCTGATTATTTTGTTTTCTTTTGACAAAAATTTTTAATTAAAAAGAAATGTCAAAAAACTATGATTTTAATTTAAGTTTTTGACTTGTTTCCCAATCTCAATGTTGAAAGAGGGAAATAGTTAAACTATTGTTTTTGTCAAAATTGATCTAATTGGTTATTATAAAATTTTTTCATGTAGGAGATAAGATTGTAATTTGTTAATGCCAGGTTTGCTCCACAAATAGGGGTGTGGGTCAATCAGTTGGCATGTCTTGTAAAAGATCAGTCTTAGCCTAGCTGAAGAGGACAAAGAATGCAAAAAGATAATTTAACTGTGTAAAGCATACTGTAAGTTTAGAAGAAATGTTTTATAAAATGAAGACAACTATGTACTAAGTTTAGCTAAAAGTTAAACATCATCTATTTCCATGTAATCTGCTTCACTGAAGAAAAATATAGGAGGAGATACTCCTGAAGTAATCTGCCACCTTGTCTCCAACCAAGAGCATGAGTGTCTCTATGTGTTAACCAGACTTTGAAAATTATTAGAAAGAAAAATGGAAAAATTCTTAGTGTTAGCCTGAAAATATTGTATGGCAAAGTAGATAGACTAAATGTGTGCATTAGTAGCCAGTAATTGAAAAACCTTCAAAAAGAAAACCTACATAAAAACACTGAAAATTATAAATACAAAGAAAGACTTCCAAGAAAATTAAAACTATGATAAGTTTTTTTTTCAAGTGCACATTATACTCTCATGTAGAGATAAAACAATTTATAGAATCGTAATTCATAAGAATAATTCTAGTAGAGCAACATTTTTTGTGAAATATTTTTTTATTCGTGATTTTTTCCTTTCAAAATTATAGAAAGTTTTTTTAAATAACTTAATTTTTATTAAATCTGACATTTTTTTCTTATTCATTTGATTTCTCCCCAATATTATATAAAAGGTTAAGTAATTTAAAATGCCCTTATCTCTGACTACATTGAAAAGTTTAAGGAAAGCAAAAATTAATTAAATTATTGAATGAAAATCAAATGGTTAATTATTTTTGCTATATGCAATTATTAATAATAATTGAAAGGTTGCTAGTCTTTCACATACTGTTGTTTCTCAGACAGCCAATAAGATTTTAAACAACGGTCTTAAGATCGATCAGGCCTTGACACATGACAGAGATTTTGATAAGAAATTATATTTCTGATAAAAATGTATGAATTTGAATTATCATATTATTTTTAAGTTTTTAATTAGTCAGTTTATTAAATAATTGTTTAAAAAATAATCTGCTATTAAGGTCTTTATTCCTCCAGTTATCAGTTATATAAATTGGCAGAGTGTGACTTGATTTCAATACAGCTTTGAATTTGAAGGATTATTATCAAATTATCCCAGCAAAGTTATTTTAAAATAAATAAGAATAAGCTGTTATATTTATTTGTATCTTGCTCACAGTAATAGTTCATAGAGTTTTTGCTTCCTGTACTAGATTAAAGCATAATGGTTAATTATATAGATGTAGGTATTTTATGTTTGGACATTCAAATGATAACACTAGATGGTGATAAGTTATCTCCTTTGAAGTCCATTCACTGCATTTTGTTTTTATGAAAATTTTAGTTTATAGTGGCCAGTACTCTAATAGTGCTATGTGGTCAGAACATTGATGATGATCAGCATGTTTCAGTATCGCAGTATTATTTTTTTGTTCGTTGTGAATTTGGATTAGCACTTAAGTAAATGGATCCAGAATATATTGTTATATTCTTCCCTGAGTTTGACAGTGACTATATCAGTATCCTGCTTTATAATGTACTTCTTTAAATCCAAACAGAGTTTATTGCTGATTATTGATTTTATGATTAATGTTGATTGCTGGTGAGTTAATTCTTATTTTTTTCCAATGTTGGGTAACCTGTAAGTTATAACTTGGAATTAGTATAACTACAATTAGATTTAGATTACTCTGCTCATATTCACTGTATTCTATATTCATTCCATATTCCTTTTATATTTACTTTGATGAATTATTTTATAGAGCTTATGATTTTCTAAAACATTGCATGAAAGTGAAAATCGGCAAAAGAAAAATATCACAGTTATAGAATACTAAAAAATGAAAGCAAACAATCAAAAGAAAATGAAGCAGAACAATTAATTATTTGGATAATTTATATATAGAACTCATATCTTAAAACTGGATCGAAAAAACAAAGTTAGATCAAGCAAATAATATTTAAATAACACAAGACAAAAGTTTAAAAATATATTGCTTATTCTGTCCATAAAAAAGACTTAGGAACAAATAAAAAAGAAAAAACCCCTTCATGGTTGGTTGTGTGATATTATGGCATAAAAAATAGAAGAGCAACCTCATGCAATTAAATGCTAAGATTTTAGAATATGTTTATTTCTCTATACATCCAAATATTTCTTCAAATCATCTAAAAAAAGATAAATCAATATAATGAATCATACTTGATAACTAACTCTGTTTAGACTTTTAAAGATATATCTACAAAAGATGCTATAGTATACTGTAGTTGCTAGGTCAAAAAATATTAAACTTAAATAGACTTCTCTATATCATTTCACTGACTTTAAATAAGTTTTTGACTGAGTAACTTATTATTATCAATACACACATATAGCCAAATCATATTATTCACCATCATTTTCAATCTCTATAAAAAAAAATCCAAAATTCAATTCTAAAACATTTTAATTTAAAATATATTAATGATGGCAAAGGAGTTTGACAAGGTTAATATTGTATCTGATATTATTTAAAATACTTGAGTATTCAAATTTTGAGATAAAGGAAATTGGACAAATCTAGGGAGAAACTAAATTTACAGAAGATCTAAAATAAATGTCTTGTTTTCATATGTTTAAATTAATAAGAATGATGTATTGTAAATTCTAGAAATTTTGCAAGCGTCATTCATTCACATTGTAAAAAGGTAATTTAAAGTGATCAATTAACATCTTCATGCTCTCATTTCCAAACACTTAAGATTTGCCCATACATAAACGTTTGGGTCGTAAAGATAGATGAATTGATTCTATCTTTTCCCAAAAATTTTATCTTGTGTTTGGAAAGTGGGAGTATTCATTTATATAGTTACATCTACAAAGCACAGGTGCATTAGCTTATTGGCTTATTAATATTACAAAAGATCATATAGTATTGGGAGATAACTCAAAAATGTTACTTTGAATGAACTCAACTAACGAGACAAAGTCAGTACATGTATATACCCACACACACAAGCAGTGTAAATACTCTATAGTTTATTTACTTTCAATTTATGATAAAAATAAATGTAGTTTTCTTTCGATGCTTCATAAAATACACTATAAACTAAAATGTTAATATTTCTGATTAAATAATTTAAGGCTTTCATATAATCTACTATAATAATATTCTCTAAAAATAAAAAATAAAATCACTAATATGCCATTTTAAATCTCAATAAATGATTTCTACTTGTATATGCCGCGGGGGTAATTAAAAAGGGGTTTATCTTAAATTATAACCATAGTGAAAGTTAAAAACTTATAGAGGTGATTTTGAGATTAAATGCTCGACTTTTAAACTAATGTAAGTTAAATTGTTATCTTAAAACACGCACGCATGTATGTCTAAAAGGTGAATAAGTATGAATTTTTTTTAACTGAGATTGCAATGTGAGATTGCATAAACCTAAGATTGCCTCAAGCATATGGATTGAATGAACATTACGTATGACACGGACCCCAATGACAACTCAAAGAATATTGAACTCTGGGTGGAGATTGGATCCTCAGATAATAACCAACCCATTTAAATATGAGTCTTAGTCTTTGTCTTCTCTCGGTTACAGTCTTTTTACATTCTTTGTTTTGTTTTGCTTATGCTTATAGTTTTTTTAAATTCCTCCGGAAGCTACAACTAGAACTTTCTCTTTTTTTTGCTATCCGGTTTATCCAATATGATCACTGTGAAATTAACATTTAGAGCATCGATCGTCATGATGGGCTAAGAAACCCCTCAGTGATTGATCGACGCTCCGCCGCCAGAACATCTCCACAGCTATGAATGATCAACAACAGTGCCGTCCAAACATCGTACTCCAATCAGTCCAAGGACGTTGTTCCTTTTAATATACAAGAATCGTCCAAACATACTACGCTGAACTTATATAAAATGAATAACCATTTATTATGGAAACAGTATCCAACAGGTTCGAACCCTCACCAAATTAGAAGCAGCAGAAGACTACGCAAAATCCTAGGTAAACACTTTATTTCTTTTATGCTCCCATTCATTCTTTACGTAGACTTTAAAAGGCAATCTCATAATTAATTAAATTCGACTTTCGTAAATCAAAATATAAAATGATCCGTAATCCCTCATATTTGAATCTTAATATTTTAATCTCAACTTTCGTAAATAAAAAAATATCAGATGCTACATAGTTCCTCATATTTAAATCTTAGGACTTTTCCTGTTATGAACTTTGATCATAAGTATTATTTTCTTTCGCAAATAAATTATAACACACACCTAATTTCAAATGTAAAAGAAGGAAATATATTTTATCATCCATGTTTATTATGCATAATATGTTCTTTTCTGTGCGAGTGCGAGAATGCGTGTATGTGCGTGCAAATAAAGCTATTAATTAATGTTTCATTTTTTTATATTCAATAAATTCTTTTTTTTTTATTTAAACAAGTCGAGCATTCCTCAAATCATTCTCTATAATTAAAATATATTTTTTTTAATTATTATAATCAGCATTTATTCATGCGATTAATTATTTTACTTTTAAATTTGTCTTTCTTGCATTTTTTTGTTTTGTTTATTTCTTTAAATTTCATCATGCCGTAAGTCACGATGTTTATTTACTATGTAGTTAAAATAGGTTTAAGAGTTGGGAGGGCCTATTATTAATAAGTATAAGTAAATGTCAATAAAGCTAGTGTGAATAATTCTATTGGACTGTATGATAACGGGGGGATGATATTATAAGCTTCTAAGTTTTTTTTATATAAGGATGCATAAATCAAACATTCGTATTAGTTGCAAATAACCAATGACCCGGTCCAATATTTGGACCGATCTGTAAATCAACCAAGCTTCTTCTCCATTGGTTACTATTGTCTTTTGCCAGAATGATATTCTTGAAACAATTTCATCGCGACCCTGAGTGACCCTTATTGGTCCATGCTGGGAGTTTGAGCTTATGGGCGGGGAATAGACTTCGAAATCGTGTTGATATGACGTAAGGTGATGCGAGAAATTAAATTGTAAATTAAATCATCGTATCTGGCACCCCCTTGTGTTGATAATGAACAACTATCGATATAGGAAAATAAATAAAGCTTTCCGCTATATCATGTTTGTTTCGGAGCTCCCAATCCCTATATGAACGGTTGAATAAGGCGACCGGTTACAAATGGCGCTTCCAAACGTGAGGCTAATACAAATAATGTTTTAGAGAGAAGCAAATCAAGACATTAGCCAAAAGCGGCCGAACCTCGTAAAAGACGCAAAACTTTTTCACGTAAACGAAAGTTTGGACGAATAAAAAAAAAAAGAGAAAAAAGGGAAAAAGAAAAATTATGGATGGACAACGAATAAAGCAAAGGAGAACATAGCGGGAGATGGAGGTGCGGACGTCGATTAATCACTTCTTATCATAAATAAAAAAATAAAATAATCACGTTCCTTTAAGCATCAACAAAAAGTTGTAACATTTTAAATATAAATATAGAAAGGAAAAAAAAAAAAAGAAAAAAATTTTTTTTTCTTTATTAAATCAAAAATGGACAGCAATAACGATAATATGTGGGAAAGTGAAATAGGAAAAATAGTACAAACATTTAAGGGAAAGGGAAATGAGGACCCAAATGAACACATAGAGAGCCTAGAGAGATTATTCGCTTACAAAACATTTAATGAAGGTAAAATAGCCATAGCAGTCAGCCACATACGAGAAGGGGCTCTAGATTGGTGGAAATCGATACAACAAAAACCAAAGACATTTAGGCAGTATGAAGAAATGATAAAGGAGAGCTATTGGGGGAAAGCAAGACAAATGAGAGCCTTACGTGAAATAGAAAATGAGGAGTGGAAAACAGGAGAAACGATGGAAGGATTTTTTCGTAGGAGAATGGCACAGCTAAGACAAATAAACTTAGGCACACCATCTGAGGAATGGTTGATCAGAATAGCACGAAGGGGATTACCCGCATGGGCAAAACGATTTTTGACAGGGATAGATAACATGGACAAGGTAATAAGGAGTTTAGAAGAGATAAAGGATGAAAATGAGGAAGAGGGAGAAAGTCAAATAGCCAATATAGGAAAGATCATAAAGGAAGAGGAAGGAAGTAGAAGTGGACCTCAATGCCCTAAAATAGAGGTTAAAATAGGGGAAACGAAAACTCACACACTACTCGACTCAGGGAGCCAAGTATCAGTTCTGTCACAAGAAACATTCAGCAAACTTACCCAAGAAGAACCAAACCTCAAAACATTACCACTTAAGATAATGCGCATAACCTTGGCAAATGGGAAAAGGGCCCAAGCGGAAGCAGTACAGGCATGGGTAAACATAAAAATAGCAGGAAACCAGCATAACCAAATCATGCTGGTAATGCAGGGATTAATACACGATGTTATATTAGGATCCGATTTTATGGGAAAATACAAATGTAGCATCGACTACGAAACAGAGCAAGCCCGGATCTCAGGAAAGATGGTACCTTTTATAGAACAAAATCAAGCAAAAAACATGGAACAGGCCGTACATAGTATGGAGTTAGAAAAGAAAATGGTAACAAGGGAGATCGGAACAAAGCCAGAAAAAGAAGAAATGGAACTGGGAAATATTCTGGAGGAATACAAGGACGTATTCTCCGACATACCTGGGGTCATCAGTGGTTACGAACACAGGATAAAGCTCATTCAGGATCAACCATATCAATCTAGATCATACCCGATCCCCTTTCAATACCGGCCAGAGATAGGCAAGCAGATAAATAACATGCTAGAATGGGGAGTAATCTCAAAATGCTCCTCACCATATAACAACCCAATTGTCGTAGCAAAGAAAAAGGATGGTTCGGTACGATTGTGTCTGGACACGAGGCTCCTCAACAAAATCACGATCGCGGACACAAATGCTCCGCCCCCCATGAGCGAATTAATAAATCGGTTCAATGGGAAAGGTGTTTTTTCTACCCTAGACATGACCAGCAGCTACTGGCAGATTAGCCTACACCCAGAGGACCGCCAGTACACGGCATTCCGATATAATGGCATCGCCTATCAGTTTAACCGGATACCATTTGGTCTGAAAAATAGCGGAGCAGGCTTGATACAATGCCTTGATAGAGTGCTGTCAGAGGAGGTGAAGGGTTTTAGCACCACGTATGTTGATGACATCATCATTGCGTCTGAGGATAATAAAGAGCATATTAAATGCCTTCGAAAATTATTTCAAGAATGTCGAGAGAAAGGAATCAAAATAAACCTGGGAAAAAGCAGGCTCATGACACCCGAGGTGAAGTTTTTAGGGCATATTATCAGTAAAGAGGGGGTATCACCTAATCCTGAAAAAATACAAGCCATACAGGAATTTCCAGAGCCCAAAAAGAAGCATGACGTCAAGGCTTTCCTCGGACTGTGTAATTTCTTTAAACAATACTATCCAAATTTTTCAGAAGGGATAGAACCACTGCTCAGACTTCTGAGGAAAGAAACACCATAGGCATGGAAAGAACAGGAGGCTAGCTTCCGTCGAATAAAGGAAGGGTTCTTAAGACACGTAGTGTTGGCGCACCCAGACTTTGGACGTACATTTTATGTACAAACGGACAGCAGTGGGATAGGAATGGGGGCAATGATGTTTCAAAAGGATAGCAAGGGGCAAAGCAAAGCAATCGCCTTCATAAGTAGGCTTTTTACGAAGGCCGAGCAGAACTACATGGTCACAGAGATAGAGGCCTTAGCCATCGTATGGGCTTTCAAGAAACTGAGGCAATACCTGGTAGGATCTAGAGTGGTGGTCGTGACCGACCATCGAAGCTTAGAGTTTCTGAACAGGAGTTTTTTGACTAATAGCCGCCTAATAAGGTGGAGCCTCGCCCTTGAGGAATTTGATTATACAGTAGAATACTGTAAGGGGAAGGACAATATAATAGCAGATACCCTGAGCCGATATCCCATAGGACGAAGCCTTGAGGAAAATGAGGGGCCATACATAGCGACGACACGAGCCCAAAGCAGGGAGCATTATAGCCTTCAGAAAATTAAGGAAGCGCAACAGGAAGATAGGGAGTGTAGACAGGTCATGGATTTTGGCAGGTACCACACGATACCAAATAGTCAAGGAAATACATTATGGGCCCATCGAAAGAAATGCGTTGTCAGAAATGGACTCCTTCAACGACAAACAAGAAATGGGCTGAATTATCGGGTGATAATACCGAGAGCAATACGACAGAATATTATAGCCCAGGTACATGAGGAAAGAGGACATTTCGGGGGCAACAAGACCGCCGGATGGATTGAACAATGGTTCTACTGGCCAAATCTCCACCGGGATGTGACACAAGAAATAAAGAAATGTATGACATGCGCCAAAACAAAGCCAATGAATAGATCGAATGAGGGAGTATCGACACCCATCCTCGTGTATGAGCCAAATGACACACTAGCTATTGATTTCTACGGGCCACTGCCGATGTCAAATGGAAAGAGGTATCTGCTGGTAGCATATGACTTATACTCTAAGTTGGTATCAGCTTTTCCGATCAATCAAGCAAATGCGAAGCAGGCGATTCGAGTTCTGGAAAATCGGCAATTTAGGGAAGTGGGAAAACCAAAAAGAATCCTGTCAGACAATGGAACTCCATTCGTATCCAAAGAATGGGCACAGTGGACAAAAAATAATAATATTAAGCATGCCCTCATGTCTATTCGAAATCCTCAAGCCAATCCATGCGAGCGAGTGATGCGGGAACTGGGTCGACTTTTCAGAATATATGTGCATGGAAACCATAAGGCGTGGGTAAAAGAAACGCCCCGGGTTGTGAGCATGATAAACAAAACCCGGAATGAGTCAACTGGTTTTGAACCCGACCGCCTTCACTTTGGGAGGAGGCCATACCCATATGCCCAAGGACCCTGGCCTCAAAGGGAGAAAATAAATCGGACAAGGGATGCCCAAGAAGCTAGACGGCAATTGCAGAAAATGAGCCAAGTTCGAAAAAAAAGACAGGGAATCGTGGTAGGAATATTCAAGGAAGGAGACAGAGTCATGGTACGGACAAACCCAGTCAGTCGACCAGAACAGGCCATTTATAAAAATTTTCAACCCTTATATGAGGGACCGTATGTCATAGGACGCGCATACGGGAACAATGCCTTCATATTATATGAAGGGACCCGGAGGATTGGGACATATAATGCCCGGGCCTTGAAATTAGTAAATGAAGTTCAAACCCCTCACCATGCGGAGAGAAAGCGGGGTCAAAAATAAAGGATTTTATTGTGAAAATTAAAATGCCAATCCTCGCATTTTAATTTTAGACAGATATATACCCACACACACAAGCAGTGTAAATACTCTATAGTTTATTTACTTTCAATTTATGATAAAAATAAATGTAGTTTTCTTTCGATGCTTCATAAAATACACTATAAACTAAAATGTTAATATTTCTGATTAAATAATTTAAGGCTTTCATATAATCTACTATAATAATATTCTCTAAAAATAAAAAATAAAATCACTAATATGCCATTTTAAATCTCAATAAATGATTTCTACTTGTATATGCCGCGGGGGTAATTAAAAAGGGGTTTATCTTAAATTATAACTATAGTGAAAGTTAAAAGCTTATAGAGGTGATTTTGAGATTAAATGCTTGACTTTTAAACTAATGTAAGTTAAATTGTTATCTTAAAACACGCACGCATGTATGTCTAAAAGGTGAATAAGTATGAATTTTTTTTAACTGAGATTGCAATGTGAGATTGCATAAACCTAAGATTGCCTCAAGCATATGGATTGAATGAACATTACGTATGACACGGACCCCAATGATAACTCAAAGAAAATTGAACTCTGGGTGGAGATTGGATCCTCAGATAATAACCAATCCATTTAAATATGAGTCTTAGTCTTTGTCTTCTCTCGGTTACAGTCTTTTTACATTCTTTGTTTTGTTTTGCTTATGCTTATAGTTTTTTTAAATTCCTCCGGAAGCTACAACTAGAACTTTCTCTTTTTTTTGCTATCCGGTTTATCCAATATGATCACTGTGAAATTAACATTTAGAGCGCCGATCGTCATGATGGGCTAAGAAACCCCTCAGTGATTGATCGACGCTCCGCCGCCAGAACATCTCCACAGCTATGAATGATCAACAACAGTGCCGTCCAAACATCGTACTCCAATCAGTCCAAGGACGTTCCGTTTAATATACAAGAATCGTCCAAACATACTATGCTGAACTTATATAAAATGAATAACCATTTATTATGGAAACAGTATCCAACAGGTTCGAACCCTCACCAAATTAGAAGCAGCAGAAGACTACGCAAAATCCTAGGTAAACACTTTATTTCTTTTATGCTCCCATTCATTCTTTATGTAGACTTTAAAAGGCAATCTCATAATTAATTAAATTCGACTTTCGTAAATCAAAATATAAAATGATCCGTAATCCCTCATATTTGAATCTTAATATTTTAATCTCAACTTTTGTAAATAAAAAAATATCAGATGCTACATAGTTCCTCATATTTAAATCTTAGGACTTTTCCTGTTATGAACTTTGATCATAAGTATTATTTTCTTTCGCAAATAAATTATAACACACACCTAATTTCAAATGTAAAAGAAGAAAATATATTTTATCATCCATGTTTATTATGCATAATATGTTCTTTTCTGTGCGAGTGCGAGAATGCGTGTATGTGCGTGCAAATAAAGCTATTAATTAATGTTTCATTTTTTTATATTCAATAAATTCTTTTTTTTTATTTAAACAAGTCGAGCATTCCTCAAATCATTCTCTATAATTAAAATATTTTTTTTTTAATTATTATAATCAGCATTTTTTTTTGTTTTGTTTATTTCTTTAAATTTCATCGTGCCGTAAGTCACGATGTTTATTTACTATGTAGTTAAAATAGGTTTAAGAGTTGGGAGGGCCTATTATTAATAAGTATAAGTAAATGTCAATAAAGCTAGTGTGAATAATTCTATTGGACTGTATGATAACGGGGGGATGATATTATAAGCTTCTAAGTTTTTTTTATATAAGGATGCATAAATCAAACATTCGTATTAGTTGCAAATAACCAATGACCCGGTCCAATATTTGGACCGATCTGTAAATCAACCAAGCTTCTTCTCCATTGGTTACTATTGTGTCTTTTGCCAGAATGATATTCTTGAAACAATTTCATCGCGACCCTGAGTGACCCTTATTGGTCCATGCTGGGAGTTTGAGCTTATGGGCGGGGAATAGACTTCGAAATCGTGTTGATATGACGTAAGGTGATGCGAGAAATTAAATTGTAAATTAAATCATCGTATCTGGCACCCCCTTGTGTTGATAATGAACAACTATCGATATAGGAAAATAAATAAAGCTTTACGCTATATCATGTTTGTTTCGGAGCTCCCAATCCCTATATGAACGGTTGAATAAGGCGACCGGTTACAATAGACTTCTCTATATCATTTCACTGACTTTAAATAAGTTTTTGACTGAGTAACTTATTATTATCAATACACACATATAGCCAAATCATATTATTCACCATCATTTTCAATCTCTATAAAAAAAAATCCAAAATTCAATTCTAAAACATTTTAATTTAAAATATATTAATGATGGCAAAGGAGTTTGACAAGGTTAATATTGTATCTGATATTATTTAAAATACTTGAGTATTCAAATTTTGAGATAAAGGAAATTGGACAAATCTAGGGAGAAACTAAATTTACAGAATATCTAAAATAAATGTCTTGTTTTCATATGTTTAAATTAATAAGAATGATGTATTGTAAATTCTAGAAATTTTGCAAGCGTCATTCATTCACATTGTAAAAAAGTAATTTAAAGTGATCAATTAACATCTTCATGCTCTCATTTCCAAACACTTAAGATTTGCCCATACATAAACGTTTGGGTCGAAAAGATAGATGAATTGATTCTATCTTTTCCCAAAAATTTTATCTTGTGTTTGGAAAGTGGGAGTATTCATTTATATAGTTACATCTACAAAGCACAGGTGCATTAGCTTATTGGCTTATTAATATTACAAAAGATCATATAGTATTGGGAGATAACTCAAAAATGTTACTTTGAATGAACTCAACTAACATGAAAACTAATAGCAAAATTGTCATTTCTTCAAAGCTAGCTGGCTTACACACTCTCTCTCTACTTCTGCATTCTCTATAACTAAAACCAATGTTAATAAGATCAAAGCAATTCCAATATCCAGAAATTATAATTATATTCATGTTAAGATAGAAATAAAATTAGTAGACTAAGATGATCATTTTAAATATCTAGGTCAAATAAATACTTTCTGTTTATTTATTTATTCATGCAAGAAATAAACAAAGTGATAGCTTTAATATCATAGACATTACATTTCAATCTCAACAAGAAAATTATTAAATCATTTACCCATTTGGACTATATGGAATAGAGATCTAGCCTCTTTAAATTAATGATATTGAAAAATTGGAGCCTTTTGGAATAAAGATAAGCTGGATAGAGATAAAACTCAAATAATAAGATTCTTTACCTGACAAAAAAGAAAATGTCCATTATCTCTTAAATTGAATCTTAAAAAAATTGAATTAGATGGGGTCATACCTATTCCACTTGGAAATATTGCAAAAAGGAAAATACCTGGAAAACAAGCTAGAATAAAACCTAATTTCTCTATCATAAATAAACTATAGACATTTGAATGATGAATTAATGCAAACAGTATCAAAGATCATACAGCTCAATAGAAATTTCAATCTGTCTATGGACAGCAGAACTAATGAATGATAGGAATATATGATTTATTGTTATACCAATGTACATATACATATATAAAATAATCTCCAATGACCATTTGAATTTATAATTTTAAAATTGCACTCTTTTAATATCAAACTCATCATATAAATTATATATGGATGTGGATGATAGTATTTAAAAAAGTGATATGATTATGTAGTTTCTAAGAGATGTAACCAATAAAAAAAATGTTATTTTAACTTTATTAGAGAATTAAGTTCCTCTATGAATATTTTGTGTCGCTAAGTCATTTATCAAATTAAAATCATAGAAAAACATCCTTATGGTTCAACAAAGCTCATATTCTAAAAATATGTGCCATGAAAAATATATGATTTGAAAATATCTTGCTATCGGTAAAGTAAATTAACTATTTTAATAAAAACGAAATTGCACAACCATCAACTAAACTTATTAAATCTTCACATACTTTTCACATCTATTTTGATAAATCACAGAAAATAAAATTATTTTATTAATAAATTTTTATTTAAACTAATAAAATTCACTTTCAACTTTTATGTAATCCAATTCTATACTTATGTATCTCTTGGATTAGTGCCATGTATTAGTATCCTCTACGGCTTTAGAGGGGGGAGAGTAATAAATATCAACAAATCTTTGTCAAAAAATAATAAATGTCATAGAATTGTAAAAAAAATTATTTTCCTTTGAATTTCCCATTCATAAAATCATTTATATATATATTGCTCAGGATTTCAGGCACAAGAAATAATAGAACCAAACTGCAATCCATGTTTACTGAGCTCTGCTGAGGCCTGCCAATCTACTATCACCTTAAACCATACAGGGTAATCATTTGCTTTATTTTACTATATAATGTGCTAATTAGCTTTTTAATATTTAAATCAAATAAACAATTTGGTGTTTATAAAAATTGCCTGATGACTCCACAGAAAGTGCCCTGGTCAGTTCAATGACAACCAATGATATAAAGTATTTGAATTTATACTTTGAAAAATAAAAATGCAACTTTATCTATCTTATAAACAAAGTAAAAAGTCTATTGTGTTTTTCTGAAGGATTGTGATGATGGTGTTCTAGCTGTATTTTTATATTGGATTATTTCCATCATCTAATATGTGTGTTGAATGTCTTTAGAAAACTTTAATTTTAGTTAAATATTCCAAATGCGTTCAACTGTTAGTAATATCACAGCAAACAGGTTAGTATATGCACCAACTGTTAGTAATATCACAGCAAACAAATGTTAGTAATATCATAGCAAACAGGTTAGTATATGCACATTTCGAGAGGTATTTTTCTCCCCTCTTCTTCAGCTGTTGCTGGCCTGACCAGTGACAGTACTAGCATGGGATTCGAACCTGGGTCCTTAGATTCTTGATTGTTGAATTTTTAAGGTTCAGTTGGTTAGAGCATTACCTTAAAAATTCAATAATCAAGAATCTAAGGACCCAGGTTTGAATCCCATGCTAGTACTGTCACTGGTCAGGCCAGCAACACCTGAAGAAGAGAGGAGAAAAATACCTCTCAAAATGTTGTGCATATACTAACCTGTTTGCTGTGATATTACAAACAGTTAGTGCATATACTAACCTGTTTGCTGTGATATTACTAACATTTGTTTGCTGTGATATTACTAACAGTTGGTGCATACACTAACCTGTTTGCTGTGATATTACTAACAGTTGAATGCATTTGGAATATTTAACTAAAATTAAAGTTTTCTAAAGACATTCAACACACATATTAGATGATGGAAATAGTCCAATATAAAAATACAGCTAAAAAGTCTATCCTTTGTAAATGAACACCTTTTACATTTTTATAAAAAAAAGTGATTTATTTAGTAATGTTTAGAACATTCCTATGATAGTGAGATTATGTATTTACATGACAACATTTTCATTTTTTAATTTCTTGCACTGTAATTAAAATTTTATTTTTTTTTCCATTTTTTTTAAGTAATTATTTTTTTGTCTTCTTCTTATCCTTGAATTAAAATAATATTATTTATAAATGATTTTAATATTTTATGGCAAAGATAAAAAAAGTGTTTTAAGAATATATTAGGCAGACTAAACAAATATCAACCATGAAAAAATGTGAATATTATTCACATATACACAGTGTATCCTCCAATAAAAATATAACTAAAGTAAAATAAAACAAAAGGCATTATTTATACTTTTATTATTGATTATTCAGACTAGTCAACTTGCGACTCAATAAACCACTGGAAATGATTATAAAACAGTTCTAGAAATCCTCCTCTAGACTCGTCTGCAGGAACTTTGTTTTAAGCTTTTGGATGTCCAAATTGAATCATGATTGTTTCTTTCATGGCCAATTTTAATTTTGGAAATAGCCAAAAATCAATTAGAGCTAAATCAGGAAAATAAATGAATGCTTAAAAACAATACGCTTTTTTGATCAAAAAATTTGGCACAATCTTGGAATTGTGGACATGTAACAATGATCAAGAGTCTTGCTTAAGATTTTTTGGTCCATAAAAATTCAAATACATAAATAGTAATCAGAATTTACTGTCTGATTTTCAAGAATATATTCATAATGAATAATTCCTTTGATGTAGAAAAAACACTTTGAGCAATATTTTGATTTGATTATTTGCGTTTACAATTTTCCCCTCTTCTGTGATCTTTATTCCGCATCCTGGGACTTGACCGATGACTCATATTAAAAAAAAAAATCTCATCACCCCTTATGATGTTTAATAAAGATTCTACATCTATAATTGCAATTATAAAACCATCAAAACATCACATGATCCCCATGACCTATGCTTACACATGCTGTTAATAAGAGTACCAAACTTTCCATATAGTAGTGCCACCATGCAAGCCTTCATAATCAATGGATGCATACAGTAGTGCCAACCATGCAAGCCTTCATTATCAATGGATGCAGGAAAGTATGTGCATATACACTAGAGAGATTTTATGTGCAAATCTTTCTGCATCTATTGATTATGAAGGCTTGCACTTGGTGGCACAACTGTATGAAGAGTCTGGTACTGTTATAATTGTAGTTTTGTATTTCTTTAAAGTGCTTTGATCTGATGCGTTTTTGGTCGATAGTCAGCCAATGAAGCATAAAATGTGCGCACATCTTCCCTTTTTCAAGACTTTCATTAAAATGTGAAAGATGATGGTTTTGCCAATGCCAGTAAGTTCTTCAATAAATCTAATAGAAACAACAGTGATCAGTTCAAAGACTTTCAGCAACTTATTGCATGTTTTGTTTGTTTCTAATTGTTTTTGATATGCCTGGCCATGGATGCTTTCCCTGCTATCATGAAATCTTATAAATCACTTGAAAACATTCTGGCTTCATTGCCATATTGAATAATTTCAAATGTTTCAGTAGCAATTTTTATTTAATTTTAAAATAAAATTTAATGTTAGTGTACAGAGACATACATGCTAACAACTTAAAACTTTTATAATGAATAGTTAAAGAATGTTGCTAAACAATGCATGCATTGATTCAAAGTTGTCACTGCAGGTAGCTTACAGAGAGAATAGTCTCACTGTCTGTATAAGTAAATAAGAGTATAGAAGTTTTCTTTTAATTAAATTTTTAAAAAAAAAAACATTGTAAAAAATTGTCCTGCAATTGATATTGCTTAAAAATTGATTATAGTTACTGTCTTTTTAGGCTCTCTAGTCATAGGCATTCTAGGAAAATAAAAAATCTAACACTTCTCAAAGCATTGTTTATAATGCTTCCAAAAGAGCTGAAATTAAAGTCAAGATGTCAAGAATTATAATATAAATTTGTAAGATGTTTTTTATTTAGAAAGCAAATAATAATGATAATTTATTTAATATAATTATGTATTGACAGATAATGATAGACCATTTGCTCAGTGATTATAAGAATATGACATCTATCTTATCAGAAATGAAGGCTGCATTAAGTTATACACACCTGACTAGCTTAAAATTGACCTAAGATCTTTGCCTCCAGTTGGAAGTATTGAGTGCTTGGCTGTGTTGGCTGTAAGTTTGCAGCTATGCCACAGTAGTACAAATACATGAAACTTGTCGATTAAATGTTCATTCTTATTTCCTTTAAATAAACTTTGATAATTTCTAGATAGCTCTAGTCATAAAATAGTTTGTGATAATAAACAACACATTTCAATTTATTTTTTGCAGAGATGCATCTAAAAACTGTGATAACAGTGGAAGATGCTGTGGGAGAGATACTAATTACTTATTATATGATATTTTAGAAAAAATATCAGAAATATTTTGAGATATATGTACTTTAGAATTTTTATTTTTCATTCCACACACTTTTGTTTTATTGTTAGGGTTATTGTTTAAAATATTATAAATTCAAACTATTTTAAATAAATTTAATAAAGTTTATTAGATAAGAGTTCAGTAGATATTAAACCATAAATTAAATTTAATAATAATAAAATTAAAAAAAATACAAGTTATACATTCATTTGTAAGTAATATATAATTTCACTGATTGAGACTTGAAACTGCAGTATCTTCTTTTTTTTTTTTGTATTGTATTGTATTTCAGAAAATGTGGTATTAAACATCAACAATATCTTTGATATCTGAAAAATTGTAGCATCAATTTTTTACTAAATATGTCATTATTAATTTTTTGATTACTAATAAAGATGGTATTCTTCCCTTATCAGGGATGCTTTAAAAATTAAGAGCTCTATACTAAATAAGGTAAGCACTGCAAATAGGCCCAGAATTAAAAGTTCCAAAACTGATTCTAATCTGAATAAAATAAATAAGAGACTTCAATCAACTTATTGCAACTATTATATCAATCTGCTACTGTATATGAATGTCATATAACCCCCTGAGCAACTAATCATAGAGGGTGGATTAAAATAGACTGAAAACAATAATATAACGGTGTTCATAAAAAAATTTCAGCACAAGAAGTGATAGAACTGGGCTGTAATCCATGGATCTTGAGTTCCAGAGTCTATTGCAAATCCACACAGCCTATTTTCATTGATAAAAATAACATTATTTAAATATAATCTACATAACTAACAACTATATATATGTCATTTACCAATATTGTTTTAATTAAAGATATAACAATTAGTTTACTCATAAACTCTACTGAGATTTTTTAAGGCTACAACATAGATGATTTTTTTTGGATAAGTTATATAACCCCCTGAGCAACTAATCATAGAATGTGGATTAAAATAGACTGAAAATAATAATATAATGGTATCTTTGTTGACAATTTCATGAATAATGATAACCAAATAGTTTATTAGTCAGAATTCATAAAAAGTTTCAGCACAAGAAGCAATAGAACTGGGTTGTAATCCATGGATCTTGAGTTCCAGAGTCTACTGCACTAATCCACGCAGCCCAATTTCATTGATAAAAATAACTATTTAAATATAATCTAAATAACTAACAACTATATATATATATGTCATCTATCAATATTGTTTTAATTAAAGATATAACAATTAGTTTACTCGTAAACTCTACTGAGATTTTTTAAGTCTACAATATAAATGTTTAAGGTTGTTTTTTTTTTTAATTCAGGTAGCTAAAAAATTCTCTAGTAAGCTAATGTTTTTTCTAATAGCTATTCTTGGCTGCAGTAATGTAAAAATGAAATTTTTTGAAATAAATTTCTATTAAAAAATTTTTAATCAATATTAATACTGTATATTTTGGAAAAACTTGTAAATGTTAAATATCTTAATGAATTTTCAGTACTTAAACATTTTCAAGGGTGACAATTATATTCAAAATAACAATGTTTGTGTTTTGATAATGCCATCCTGAAAGACTGTCTTTATTATT
>JAQFVV010008398.1:0-32265 GCA_028023455.1 Epiperipatus broadwayi
AAAAAATTTAACTGGGGACACATAATTAATGAATACAGTATTAACTTAATATGATGCTCTAACAACTAGACCATTTTGCACGTTTAGTAATTAATAAAATAATTAATACGTATTTTTGTATTATTACAAAATATAGAAGCTATTATCATTAAGTCATCAGAGAAGTTCATACTAAATATGGCAACTATTAAGTCGTAGTTTAAATTTAAAAATGAAACATGCTGTATAAAAAAATAAAATGTATAAATCAGAGAAATAAAAAAAAAAAGTGAATTTGATCTCCAAACTAATATTACCTATCCATTAAAATAAATCTTCTCATTTATTTCATCATACTTACCCTAAAATTGATGATTTTACTGATAAAAAAGTAAAATAATAAATAATAGGATTTTATTATTGAAACAAATAATGTTTTACAATTGATATGATAAATTGGCCATGATTATATATATTATTTGTTTTTGTTAGGAAATCTTTTGTTTATCTTTATTTATTTGAGCACATACTTGCTTATAAATCACTTTACAGTTGTATAAAATTGGAAGTTAATAAAATATAATTAATAGAACCCTTTTGTACTGTATTTATTTATTGATCAATATGAAAAATTAATTTGGCTAATATTAATTATGCAAGCTTAATTACTTTTTAAATTTTTGCATTTGAAGATCATATATTTCCAATACACATCATTACTAAACATTTTAATTTTAAATGATTTTGAATTTTTTGTTAAAAATTAAAGTAAAAATTATTTTTAAATAAGTCTGAGCTATTGGTTCAAGCACAGATTGCCATAACTTTAAAAATATTTATTCATATGCAGCACAAAGAATAAGACTATTGCACATTGATTAAAACGGTTACCATAGCAAAATATTTATTAATTATAATTATTAAAAAATGAATTATTTTCACATAATTTTAGTTTCCAATATATGTATATAAATAGAAGTACCCCCCCTCTTTCAAACTATGGTCAAATCACACTCATATTTCAATAAATGATAGGCAATACAATAGATATCTATTCTTAGGGTTTTTGGTGGAACTAAAGAGTGAAAACTATATATTAGAACTGATTTAAACAAGCATAATTAATCATTCTGAATTTACAAATGCCAACAATTTTCAAGATCCTATTTTGGTAATCAAAGGTTCTACATATTACATTATCTGGGTTTGATCTTTATTTGAATTATAATCTGATCATGCAAGTTTATGATTTCCTTTTGATTTTGCCAAGCTTTGAAAATTGTTATTGTTTTTCTAACATGTTTTGATTTTCAATATTTTTTTAAATGCTGTTATAATATCGCTCCTCATTTTTCTAACTGCTGTTTAAAATTTTCACTTCAAATCTCCTAAAATATTATTTTTAATTTTGGTTATTCTTTTTTTGTGACCCAAGATCTATTTTAATTTTTTCATTGTAATTAAACTTTCTGATATCAACTTTATTAATCTCAATCTATCCATAGTTTACAACTGATTATTTATAAAATTTAAAATCAATTTCTTGATGTTATTTTTTAAAATAGTAAATATATTCTTTAGGATAAATCTATGTTACCATTTACAACTTTCTTATACACTTAACAATACTACTTTTTACATCAAAACTTTACTATTACAGTTTAGACTGTATTGCAGTCACCATCAGAGCTACAATATCCAAATATATAATTATATAATTAATACATTATATTTATATACATAATCAATAACATACATCTTAGCCTGACCATTATAAATAATAATTTTCCATTTTATTATTATTCTACTCTTAGCAAATTTTATTTTCTTATTTATAGTATTTTCTTATTAAATTATTCTAAAACAATATGTATTATAATTTTAAAACTTTAATCTTTAAACACTACTATTTAATCTACCATTTTATTATCATTTTAATTATATTTTTTTAATTACTTCTAAACTTTTTTTATTTTTATTATATATTTAACTATTAATTTTTTTTACATTATAAATTACATTTTCATTACATTACTACGTACGTCTTTATAATCCTATTTCCAAAAACCAACTGACAAATTTTCAAAAATTCTTATACTTGTTTAACAACTCCCTCTATCATAATTTTCTTCAACATTATTTTAAACCTTTTTATATTCAAACTAATAATAGCTATAATTATTTATAAAACTATTATTTCTACCCCCCAAATCCCTATTAAGATTTGTAAAAAAATATATAATGAAAAAGATAATAATAAAATGATAAATTACTAGTAGAGTTTAAAGATTAAAGTTTTAAAATTATAATATATTGTTTTAGAATAATTTAATAATAAAATACTATAAATAAATAAAATTAATTAAGAGTAGAATAATAAAATGGAAAATTATTATTTATATTGGTCAGGCTAAGATGTATATTATTGATTATGTGTATTGTACCAGTCGAAAAATGCACCACCTAAACTGCAAGTCGGATCCAAACTCAGGCAGTTCAAACTGAATTTAAACCCAACTCACCAGCTCAGATTAGCACAAATCGACGGCACAGTGCTATGCACCAAGAAACTAGATCAATGGTTGGTGAGGATTAGAGACCCCTGAACTGACATTAATATCTGATAATAAACTAACAAATAATTTTAAATCGAATCATATGTATATGTTCGGGTTGCCAACACAGACAGCAAGTATTAACATTAAAATAATTATAAAAGAATTAAGAACTAAGAAACCAAGTGTGTTTAGAAAATATTTAATAATAATAATTTGTTTGGTTTGAATTTTAAATAAAAATTAAATTAATTAATTCTAGTCCTTAAACAAAGTTTATAATTATAATATGAGTGGCGGTCCTTATTATATGCCAATGAAATTTTACGCAATATTTGAAAGTCTATGTCTATGCTCCCAATAAGAAAATAAAGGCAGATAAAGGTATTCATTAGTAAAGAAAATTATTACTCTAATTTTTTACGAAAGAATGTGATATTTATTTTCACATTCGCAAATCCATTCATGAAGAGCAAGATACGTATTTTAGGGCATAACTTTAATCTTTATTGGAAAACTTATTTAATTAAATATAACTGAGAATTTGTTTGACTTTAATTGAAATCACTTCATCATGAATTACGAGCATCAGAGTGGGCTTTACTGGAACAGAGGTAACGGTGCTGACGAATTATGAGCTATAAAATGAAATTGAAAGATAATAGCTAGTCGATAATCGAAGTCCTATGGCAGCTTGCGTCTGACAAATCTTATGCCCTTTGACTAATATGAACAGGAGAGGAAGTGCTTTCTTCCTCGATAATTTAAAATAACAGAAATATGATCACCGACCAGCCTAACGGAGCGGAAGATTGCACTATGTCAGCAACGTTTGAAGATGATGACTTGATAGTCGTCGTTTGAATACTAAAACCCATATAGAATGCTCTATGTGATGACTTGATCAAATGAATTAAAGCCAAATGAGCTTTTAAGTAAAACTATTTTAAAGTATTTGTAAATCATATTAATTATGCCCCAATCATTGTGCCCTTCCTGAATCTTAATAGAAAATAACAAAGTTGAATTAGAATATATTTATTTGATTCCTTTATCGGCCCATTGCAAAAAAATTTTAAGATTATATTTGAATAAATATACATTGGTGAATACGAGAAAATAGCTGAGGCATAGATTGGAAGTGGAGCTAATAATTTATTATTAGCCAATTATAAAAATAGTAAACATATAATAATTTCTTTCGACTCGATGATTGATAGAACTTATAAATTTAGTTCTAATGGGCGAGAACTACTATTAGAATTAATATTATATTATTTGCATGAGGCAAATAGAACAAAGGAGCTCATCGAGTCGAAAGATTATTGGCATATAATTAAAAATAAACAACATTAATAAAGCACACAAATATAAATATATATATATATATAATATAATAAATGAATTGCCAAGTAAGAAAAGAGAAAGTTTAAAGACTAGAGGTTGAGAGAATTACGATATAATAGCATAAATAAAAGTAAGTTTACACAGAGATTATTACACAGAGATTATGACATTTATAGAATGAAAAGAGCTCTTAAAGGGAGTGTAAAGTAAAGTTCGAAACTGGCCAGAAAGTTTAAGGTTCATTATGGAAATATATTACCCATTTCTTCCGGGCTGGATCCTTAAGTTACACATCCGAGTTTGTAAAACGTAGGCACCATTTGATTGATTACTTGAACAGTATTTTAATGAATTTTCATGATCTTAGCAGCATAATTGGCCCAGAAAAGATTTAGCAGCTTCATTGAAGATTTCAGGGGACTTCAGGAACCGCAGCCAAATTCCTGATGTTTTAGCCCTTCACCATGATTGAAGCACTATTTAAATTTATGATTTTGAAATGCACAGAATTCACTGCACTTCTCTACAACAAAGATGGCTTTTTTTTCCAAACTTTTCAGAGCTATATATATGGTCCTCTGATGCCTTCAGGCTAGCGCTTCTTTTATCATAGTTGTTTTTAGATACATTCCTTCGATAAGGCTTTCAAACTCATTAACTTGAATTCATTTTCTAATTAGAAAATGAATTCTTAAAATCAGAAAATGATTTTAATTAGGAAATCCTTATCTTTTTTCTAATTAATAAAACTTTAACTGTTGTTTTTGGAAAGGGAAAATCTGAAAGCTTATCGAAAGAATGTAGCTTTTAATCAATAAACTTTAACAAATTATTTAAAAATAAAACCAAACATTCCCGATGACGCCATGAAACTTTTAAACAATTATATATATTTAAATATTTACAAATATATACGCACAATCCACGCAGTTATAATACATATAAATTCATGAATAATTCTATCATGAATTTATTAATAAAATTAATCAATTTAAATCTGAAACTAGTTATTTGAATACACATTTATGAAATAAGCTATTCTTTATGGAAATTAGCGTGGATTGAACGTATAAAGCCCCATTGCATCGGAAATTTAAGTTTAGTACTAGGATTAGAAGTGGGCTTATGGCTAGATGTCATGAAGCTAGGATCGAACTCAGATCCGACTGCTTCAGTATAAATATAATGTATTAATTGTATGATTATATATTTGGATATTGTAGCTTTGATGATGACTGCAGGACAGTCTAACCTGTAAGAATAAAGTTTTGGTGTAAGAAAATAGTATTGTTAAGTGTGTAAGAAAGTTGAATTTGTATCATATGTAAATATAGAAATCAATACATAAAGAAAGGAGAAGGAAGAAGAAGAAAATTGTATAAATCTAAGCTGTTGGATAAACTTGTAGTTTTTTTCTGCTTTACTTTAAGTTCCTATTTGAATATCATAAAAGCTTATAGTATTTATAAATGATATATTACTTTAAAATTAAGGTTAAAATATTAGATATTGTTGACTGATTTTAAGACAAATATTATAATTTCAATAGAATATTACAATTAAATTTATATCCTCAGACTAGTGCACAATATATTACTTATTTACAATAAATAAGATGAAGAAATTTAAGTATATAAATCTTATTAAAACATTTAAGTTAATAAGTAGTTCTTTTTAAAAGTCAACTAGCAACCAGATTAACATTTCAAATTTATTAGATGAGATAAAAACAGTTGATATAGATCTTATTAGGGAGAATACTGAAATAGTTTTAAAAAGTATAACAATTTGATAGTGACCCATTAGTCTATATAAAACAAGTAATGACATGTGAAGCAAATATATGTATATTAGATATTGTAGGGTTATAATCAAATGTTTAATGCAAGGACAGATAAAATAAAAATCAAAACAAAAAAAAAAAAATAGAATAATGTATTTTAAACTAAAATTGCCTCATATTTTGCAATAATTGCATTTTTTGGTTTAAGTAAAAATAATATAAGGGCTTTTACTCTAAAACATAGCTCTAATATTAAAATGTTATAATAAATTGTATTAAAAGAGCATCAAATAGAAACAAACTACTACTAACAACAATCAAGTATTGTTATTTGATTGTAATATTCTATTGGTTAGTTTTTTTGCTTGCCTTTGAAAAAAATAATCATAAAGAATAAAGTCAGTATGCAAAAAGTATTTTATCTTCATCAATGTTGAAGATTGAATTATATTACAATTTTATTTTTATTTTTACAGTCAAGGCAAATTTGGATTATTTATCTTTTAGTCAATGATATTTCAATATTCATTTTCTATGTAGTAATGATCGACTTTCTAAGACTAAATATTAAAAAAAAAATCTTTAAAAATTTTTCAATATTCATTCAGCCAAAACTTAAAAGTCAGATCGCAGATAAGCATCCATACTTTTAACAATTTTAGAAGTAGATGAAAGCTTCTAGTACCATATATTTTAAATCTAATTAGCCAATTTGTCTTAATTATCATCCAACGTATCAACAGATAAAAACAGAAATAAAAAGGAATATTCTTAAAAAAAAAAGGATAATGACATTTCAATGAATTTCATGTCGAACCTAGTAAACGGTTTTGTCCATTTTTACATATTAATAAATATTCGGAAAAGTTAGAAATAATTCCATTTTCATTTGCTTAGACAACTTAGGAGATTTGATCAGGTCATAATATATTATTAATTGGCAACATTTAATTATACTATTACATCATACTCTTTCTAACAATATACATATTTATATCATGCTTATAATTATAGGTTATTATTTCCCTATGTGGAGATGATTATTAAATGCCTTTAGAAAAATTCAAGCTTGTTTGAGCTATTGGTACGCTCTCTGTGTTACATTTTTGTAAATACAAGCTTATAAAAAGTAAGGTCACGTTATATATGACTTGCTTTTTGATTATGACATTTAATTTTATTTAAAGTGAAGAAATTTAACAATTGATTTAAAATGATGGAAATAATCCAACATATAATTATAAGGAAAATGTCATCATCAGAAACTATAATTCATATTTATTTATTTACATGATGAAAAACATAACGGATGGGAGGGGGGGGGTATTTATAACTACAAAAAATATTGAACTTGAATATTGTGAAATCACATGATCACATCTCCCATACTAGCACATAATTGTTTATAAACAAAGCAAAGCAAAACTCCATATAGTAGTGCCACCTGTGCTAAACAGAGTAATCACTGGATACCAGAAGGCTTGTGCATAAAATCCCTATCTAATACCTACTCATCCAATATCCCCAGACTAGTTTCTGGCTTGTGGCCTTCGTCAGTGAGGAGCTTTGGATCTGAGAGCATTGCATCTAGATCTTAAGATCTAATGCAACCCTCTAGCAACCACCTTTTATTTCTACTTAACTACAAAATTATGAGCATGAAATTGAAAACACAATTATGTGCTAGTATTGGAGATGTGATCATGTGATGCTTGCTGGTTTAACACCAATCCTGCCTAATAGGGTAGTGGTGGCTATGGTTGTTAAAGAGCCAAAGACACCAAAATGTATGGGTGCTGAACTGAGTTCAGACCCATGTGACTATATAAGCTATTGAGCTTAGATTGAAAATATTTTTTGTGTTTTCAATTTTATCCTCATAGTTTTGTAGTTAAGTAGAGATAAAAGGTGGTTGCTAGAGGGTTGCATTAGATCCTAAGATCTAGATGCAGTGTTCTCAGATCCAAAGCTCCTCACTGACGAAGGCCACAAGCCAGAAACTAGTCTGGGGATATTGGATGAGTAGGCATTAGATAGGGATTTTATGCACAAGCCTTCTGGTATCCATTGATTACTCTGTTTAGCACAGGTGGCACTACTATATGGAGTTTTGCTTTGCTTTGTTTATAAACAATTATGTGCTAGTACTGGAGATGTGATCATGTGATGCTTGCTGGTTTAACACCAATCCTGCCTAATAGGGTAGTGGTAGCTATGGTTGTTAAAGAGCCAAAGACACCAAAATGTATGGGTGCTGAACTGAGTTCAGACCCATGTGACTATATAAGCTATTGAGCTTAGATTGAAAATATTTTTTGTGTTTTCAATTTTATCCTCATAGTTTTGTAGTTAAGTAGAGATAAAAGGTGGTTGCTAGAGGGTTGCATTAGATCCTAAGATCTAGATGCAGTGTTCTCAGATCCAAAGCTCCTCACTGACGAAGGCCACAAGCCAGAAACTAGTCTGGGGATATTGGATGAGTAGGCATTAGATAGGGATTTTATGCACAAGCCTTCTGGTATCCATTGATTACTCTGTTTAGCACAGGTGGCACTACTATATGGAGTTTTGCTTTGCTTTGTTTATAAACAATTATGTGCTAGTATTGGAGATGTGATCATGTGATGCTTGCTGGTTTAACACCAATCCTGCCTAATAGGGTAGTGGTGGCTATGGTTGTTAAAGAGCCAAAGACACCAAAATGTATGGGTGCTGAACTGAGTTCAGACCCATATGACTATATAAGCTATTGAGCTTAGATTGAAAATATTTTTTGTGTTTTCAATTTCATGCTCATAGTTTTGTAGTTAAGTAGAGATAAAAGGTGGTTGCTAGAGGGTTGCATTAGATCCTAAGATCTAGATGCAGTGCTCTCAGATCCAAAGCTCCTTACTGACAAAGGCCACAAGCCAGAAACTAGTCTGGGGATATTGGATGAGTAGGCATTAGATAGGGATTTTATGCACAAGCCTTCTGGTATCCATTAATTATTTTGTTTAGCACAGGTGGCACTACTATATGGAGCTTTGCTTTGTTTATAATATTGTGAAATGTTATACAATGTCTGGATTTTTCAAAAAATTTCTAAAATGCATATTTATTTATTTTAAAAAATGTTTGCAGTAAATTAAACTATTTAGTCTAATGGCTTTATTTGGAAATAACAGATCTGAATTGCGAATCATGAATTTTTGAGTTCCACATTCTGCACTGTACTATTGCAAAAAAATCACACAGAGTTTTGCTGTAAATATAATCTACATAATATGGTAAATCAAATTGCAAATGAAGCAAAATCAATTCTGAAAAAACGCTTGTAGAAGTCAATAACTTGAAAATCATTTCATTTCATATTCCATGACCTTAATAAATACATTTTAATGGTTATTAAAATTAGTTTAAAAAAAGTATCTTCATAAAACTTCTTTTTAAAAATGTAATTGCATCAATAATTAAATTGATGATTAATCCAAAATAAATCAACAAAAGTATATAGCATTCATTTATAGTCTTTAGAATTAAATATAATATAATTAGTGTGCTAATAACTCTAAACAAGCTTTTCCAATAAAAATGATTAAATTATGATGAATGAGTTTAGTTATTGAACTCTTTAAAAACACTTCAAGAAAATTTTAATTTGTTATCTCACAACCAGTCTTTTTATACACTTCTGATCATAGTATGATTTTTTAATATATTTTCTGTAATTCATTTTTGTTGTTGTTGTTGTTGTTGCATAAAAATGCCCTGCACCAATTTAGCTGTTTGTAAAGTTTCATACTCTGGATAATAAAATCATTGGATCGACTCCAGTTCTGGCTTTTCCAGCGCTAGAAGACATAAACTCTCCAGAATTAAGACAATTCATTCCATTATTATTTTTATAGAAAAAAAACAACTTTAAAATTAAAACAAAACGTAGCAACAACAACATCAACAAAGAAAACTTTTTTTTTTTTTAATTAATTGGCACAAAACATGCGTTTAAAATTTATAAATAACATTCCCTAATTATTAAATTAATATATATTTGTATTTGCTCCATATAGACTCTCCATCTTTCTTGTTTGTGATACATTCAATATTGTCTCAAACGTATCATTTTACTCTCAAAAACAATTTTAAATAGTTGTGCAGATAATAAACATAGCAGTATAGACATATGATCCTTTTTCAGGTAGGTCTGTTGATTGTAATACTTTGTTATTATTTTATCCTACTCGTCTATATTGAAAATTTTCAGGTCGTTAATATGATTTGAACATTCTTCTTTTTCTGGCTAAGAATTAATCCTGAATTTATTATAATTCTTCGGTTACTAATAATTATTAAAGTCGTATATTTTCATGCAAAATGAATTTGAAAATTGCAGCTAAGTTAATTAATATTATTTACACAAGATTTTAATAGGTCAAAGAAATATTATAATCTATAGTAGTTTCCGGAATAATTTTGCAGAATGTTAAAAAATATAAATTACAATAAATAATAAAAAAATCATATACAGCACTATGTAAATATATATATATTAATAATAATTATGCATAAAAAGCCTTTTTTGGCATATAGTTTTGTGCCTTTTTCAAATGTTAAGTTTCTATTTTAATGTCATGTGATGCGATGTACTGTAGCTTCTTAAATGAAGTCAAAAATCTCTCAGCAATTATGCTCAGAGAAACCTGTTAGCGACTTAATTTACATTCTCCAGTCTAAGTTTTCCCATATTCTGCTCCATCCCATTTCCACAACATAATCTTTGTCAACTCTATGGCCTTTATATCTAAATCTTCCTTATCTTTTCCCAAACCCAGCATAAAAACCAATAATCCACTTTCTGTATAATCCCTTTTTTCATATTTATTCTTCCATAACTTCATTATATGTGCCCTTTCTGTTTTCAAGCATTTACATTCAATTAACAGATGCCTAATATTTTCTATTCCTTCCTTACATAATTTACAGACAAAATCACCCATATTTTTCCATTTACATGTATATTCTCTTGTTGTTAAAGATCCTGTTCAAGCCTTAAACAATAAACTACTGGCACCTAATATTCTGTTTATTTCTATATGTATTTAAACTCTTTTTACTCTCCATACTAGTTCTACATCTCTCTAATTCCCTATTCTTTATTAATAAATCTATTCTTTTATCCCATTCCTTACCACTATAACACTCAACAATCCTCCTAACACAGTCATCCCATCTTTTGTACAAATATACTGATATAAATTCCTTATACAAATCTTTTGCATACCGCATTACCTTTCTTACCCATATTGTTGCCTGCCCTTTACTCATAACCCAATTAAATTCTATTTTGGCTATTCTTTTATTATTCCTAAACTGCAATCTACCATTTTCATTTTACTTTTTGCATCTGTCATATGAAAACTTGACCATCCCATTTCTCCTTGAATTGCCTCCCTTGCTGTCCATACATCTGCATCCAATGCATGTCTTCGTACTTCCCTTTGAACTTTTTCTAAGTAATTTAATACCCCTTTACTAACATATAATGCATCATTACCATATGTTAACCCTACTGCAACTCCCTTCCATATAATTCTATCTACATCATATTTATTATATGAAAATACCGTTAATTTCTTTATCAATCCATTTCGTTTCTTTGCTTCATTTACCAATTTTTTCTCCCATTCATCCAAATAATTTTTCTGATTACTTAAAATAATTCCCAAATAACTATATCTATTCACCACACTTAACTTAATATCTCCCAATAAAAATTCTAAATCTTCTCTTTCCCCAGTATTAACCATCATTATATTTGATTTTTCTTCACTAAATTTAATCCCCATCTCTTTACCCACCCTTGCACATGTCCTCAGCATAACTTCCATATCTTCTCTTCTTTCTGCACACAAAAATATATCATCTGCAAAAAAAAAGACCTGACAAAATATATACTCTCTTACTACCTATTAACGGTATCTCTATCCCTCTTCCTAATCTTTCTATTGCTGTTTCCATTTCACTCAAATACAACACAAACAAAATAGGTGACATAGGGCATCCTTGCATTCTCACCCCATTTTTAACTTTAACCGATTCTATATTCCCTAATTGATATATTAAAACAGTAAGATTTATATTCAAATCTTAGTTTCACCTTAGTTCTGTCATCGCTCCACCTCTTACCCATTATTATTAGTTTACATAGGTCCTGACCTTGAATATTGGACTTTGTGCATAATATTATAAATGTATGTACAGTTATGTAAAAACATCGTATGTATGCACACACTCCGATATAGTCTGTTTTAAAAATAATGCACTGCAAATGATTATTAATTTGTCGTGCGATTTAATAAAAGCTAAAATAGTTGTATTTTAAGTGAAAACATATTTATTATTATTTAGGTCAGAACTATTAAATTGAAAAGTATGCTGTTACCGTTTATTTCTTGTCGAGATCCTAATTTTCATTTAGCAATGTGCAAGGAGTAGGCGACTGCTGCACTTCTCTGGACTGTGGCTATGGTGATACGGAGCTTCCCATAAAAATGCAATAAACTCGAACTTAGATTGCTGCCTACATATTTCTCCTACATGTAAATGCTATTCAACACGGAACCTCGGACTCTCCCATCAAGTGTGCACACTTCCACTAGTCAAAGGTAAATGATACCCAAGATTAAAGGACTGTCTTTTGAACTCTAAAGTTAAATTTTATTCTCTGCTGTACCTTTAATATTTCATATCTTAAATCCAACGTAGTATAATTTTCCACTAAACTCTAATATCGATTTTGTAAATTGTGTAAAAGTAATATTATATTTATAACTCTCATTAAATCAATCTATTCTTATTCTTCTACTTGGGTATCTAAATTTTTGTTTGTTATTAGTTAGATATTATATTTCATGCCTGTCTGATTTCCGAGCTGATGTTTTCTTCCCATTTTTTTATTCGCAAAAGAGTTGCCACTCTTTTGCGATTTTAGATTCACGTAAACCGGTATCTTTTAATAAATACTCAGCTCGGAAATTATAATTTTAATTCAATATGTATTATGAAGACAAGATCTTGTAATTATTAAAATAGTGTATTAGCTACTTGGCGATCATTCATTTTAAAGTTAGTTTGTTAAGTCTTTAAATATAGAGCAGTATTGTTTTATGAAATAAGAGGAGGGGGCAGTAAACAGTAATCGTTTGCTTAGTCATGTGGGGATTGGAGGTAGATTTTATATTTTAAAAGCATAGAGTAGATAAATGTGTTTGCATTATATGTGTGAACTGCGCTTGTTTATCGATGCCTTAAGTTTAAACCGCAGAAACAAAATAGAGGTATTTTAAAGTTCCCATAATCAAAGGGCATACGAAATGACTCCAATGGTAACTAACCTTGTCACGCTGTCTGGGATGGAAAGACTATGACCTCATACCGATCTGCACTCGTGACCACTCCTAAGGGCTCTGACCTGATGTTTAGCTGTCCCTCTCGCCTCCAACGTTTCTCAGTGGTCATCCTATTAGAAAGCCGAATCTCTTTTATAGCTCGGCAGCATCCAAACTATCGCAGGTCGCTTTAAAAATGATTATGAATGTCTATGCTCGATCTATTTCCACTCATCCACATCTGCTAATCTATTAATAATTTGTTAGTGTATTAATATTAAGAAAGCAAGGAATGATTGCCGGGTTGACAGATGCACTCATCATTATGACCTCATAGCGTAATCTCATAACATTCGCAACTTAAACGTGAGGCATGAGATATGATTGAATATGATACCCTAGTAGCATTAAATTACATGTATACTAATTAATCGTTATTAAATATATATCTATTTCTATGTTTGCGTGTCTGCTTGATTTAATAATAAAATTTGATGTCTCATTTCATTATCAAACTAGTATTAATTATATAGCAGTGGCCCTTAATATTAAATAATTTAATTAGTCTCTTGTTTACCTGACCACCGGGCCTAGAAAATATTTACTATTGTTATGGTATATGCGTTGTCACGAGGGTTTTGTTGTGAAATGAAATGACTATGTTCGAACACGGTGCATTAGCACCTGAACCCCCCTATTGTGCTGCTCTTCAAACATGGTGGTGGAATTTTGCAACATGTTAACAAGGCATACGAGTTCTTACCGTTACAATATATAATAATTATTTTCATATAATTTCTTAATAATATCTATTAAAGCTTCCATCCATTCCCAAATTTGCTAAACTTATCCACAATCTATTTCTATTTACTCTATCATATGCCTTCTCTATATAAGATTATACAACAAAAATGAAAAACAGTGTAAGATTATATTATTTTTGTCCAATTGAAAACAAAACAAAAGGCAGGAACAACAATAATATAATAAGCCAATAAACATCACATGACCACCTCCTCTTATGCTTGTGTATAACTATTGTTAAAACAGGTAAAACTCACTATACGTATTGCCACACACAGCAAGCTAGAGTAATCAATGGATGCCAGAAGGCTTGTGAATAAAATCCCCATCTAGTGTATAACAACAGTTATACACAAGCATAAAAGGAGGTGGTCATGTGATATTTATTGGCTTAAAACCAATCCTGCCTAATAGGATAGTGGTGGCTATGGTTGTTAAAGAACCAAAGACATCAAAATGTATGGGTACTGAACTGGGTTCAGACCCATATGACTATATAAGCTAACGGGCTTGGATTGAAAACATTAAGGTGTTTTCAGTTTAAGACTCATAGTTTTGTAATTAAATGGAGATAAAAAGTGGTTGCTGAAGGGTTGCATTAGATCCTAAGATCTAGATGCAGTGCTTTCAGATCCAAGGCTCCTCACTGATGAAGGCCATAAGCCAGAAACTAATATGGAGATATTGGATGAGTAGGCACTAGATGGGATTTTATGCACAAGCCTTCTGGTATCCATTGATTACTCTAGCTTGCTGTGTGTGGCAATATATATAGTGAGTTTTGCCTGTTTTAATAATGTAATAAATAAATAAAAAAAGATAAAATAGTAAGGGTGAAATAATAATATTTAAATTAACATCAACTTATTTCAATCTCATTACCTTATGTTTGGTATTCACATTTCCATTTATTTATTGTTTTTATTATCTTTCATTTTGCTTCTATTTAGTCAAAAACAATAAAAACGTGATAATTCTAATTTCTATTCTGTAATATAATTGATGTTCTACTTTTTAAAGATTTGAAGTAATTCTTTACAATTTTCTACATGTTGGCAGCATTATTTACAATTCTCTTTTCCAGATGGAGGTAAATGTTATTTTGCCAAATCATTATCCATATATTTATTTATAATAATCTACAGAGTTTTTCTCAGAAGTTATTATGGATTATAATTTATTATATCTTCCCCAAATATATGAAGAAGAAAGTTTTAAGTGTATTTAACATAAATATATTACACAGGAAAAAAAAAGGAGATGTTTAAGCTAACATGAAGAGAGAAAGTTGTTTGAAAATGCATGCATAATAAAAAATGTTGAGTCTGACTCTATACTAAATATGGTTGCAATATAATAAAATTGAGAAGATGAATACAGTAGTAAAAAAGCAAAATGAAATTTTGAATATATATCAATTTTTCGAAGTTTCAGCTAATGTAGGTGATGATTTGGGCACACATGGCTTAGACTTCACATTATATTTTTCACTGTATTAAAAATTGATTTAGAAAAAAAAACCTTTCATGATTAAAAATAAACAAACTAATAATTTGTAATGATATATTAACTTGATGTTTGTCATGTTCATTAGAGATTAGGATGGAGAATTAAAGAGTATGGATGAATTGCTTCATTCACATAAATTCTTTCTAAACAAATGCTCTAAAATTTAACAAGGTGAAAAATATTTAGTATATGTCAATATTAAATTATTATATAATTTTGAGAAAATATTATATGAACTGGAACATCTATATAGTTAAATGAGATACAAGTGATGTAGAATAATTTTTTCATTATCTATCACTAGCTACTGATTTATGTGCTAATATGAATTGTTATTATGTTTTGAATTTATGAAAAGGCATTTGACTCTATAAGTATTTCTTCAATCATCAAAATTTGGATCATCAAGATATAAACCCAGGATGTTCTTATATTCTGAAGAATATTCTTAAAATGCTTCAGCCTTTATTAAATTACATAATTGTATTGAAAAGATTATAATTGAGAAGGATGTGTAACAAGGTGACTCCGTTTCTCTGAGATTTTTTACAGCAGTTTTAAAAGAAGTATTTTGTAGATTAAAATGGAAAAATAAGAAATTAACAGGAAATGGAGATTAATTAAGTCATCTAAATTTTGCAGATAATGTCATTGTTTTTGGAAATAATATTTCAGACCTTCAGAAAATGTTGCAAAAGTTATCAGATGAAAGTAAAAAAGAAAAAAGGTTAAAATAATGTTCAATCTATTTTCTCAAAAGAAAAGAATAAAGTTTGATGATGATGAATTAGAATAAATTATCAACTATAAATACCTTGCTCCAATTATAACACAGATTACAAACTTATTTGATGAAATCAATCATAGAATTCAGACTTGGATAATTTAATACTAAAACAAATATGATAGTGACATTTTCACTATACCATTCTCACTCAAGGTAAAGACTGGTTTCTATTTGCTTTTAATACCTTGTTGAGGGATGTAATTATAAACATATGATCAAAGACATGTGAAAAGATGTATTATCTCCAAAATACTATTTATTATTGGATAAGCTCTTGTTTAATGAATAACTGTTAAAAATTATTAAATATGCATATGTGATTGAAAAAAAAAGTTTTTAATAAATGTATTTTATCAGTTCTTGCTTTAGATCGGAGATATGGATACTCAACAGAAGAACATTACAAAGACTTCAGACCAGTGAATAAAGTATGAAGAGAAGTATTGTAGCAGTCAATCTTAGCCCAAGCTCGAGCTTCACTGTTCTACCACCCACATTTCACCCTGCTCCTTTTTGTCGTATGTATATTTCTGAGAAACATCTGTAAAAGTTATAAATATCAATTTTAAATAAAATTTCTTTAATTATTTTGATATTAATGTCTCTAGATGTGACTCAGATATGTATGTATATTAACAGAGCAGATATATATACATATATATTGTGCCAGGCATTATCAAATGGCCTTGCACAAAGTCTGTATTAAGCACAACAAATATAAAAATGTGCTAGATTAATAATGGAGGTTCGGTCTGAGCAGTAGAGTACCCACACACACAAATTTAAATATTTTACACGTATAATAAACTCATGTATTATTTTTATTTTTCCTTTTTGTATATTTTTTATGATAAGTCATTATATGTATTTTTTTTTTTCCAACATACTTGTATATTTTTTTAAATTACTTTTCTAAAGATTGTAATTTTATTCCATAAGCAAGTAATGTTAATTGCTTTTGCAAAAATCTGATCAAAAGCAAAAGGTTTGATAATGCTATAATTAAACTGTAATCTCTTTAAAAAAAATTCTTTTGAATTGACTTTTATAAGCAAGTGGTCTGGGTTATTCAAGATGGATGTCAAACTTAAAATGTAGAATTTAATCTGAAAAATATAAAGGAATGTTTGCAATTTAAGTGATAAGCTAAATTAAAAGGATTGGCTGATTCATTCTTCTCAGAGGGATATCTGAATTGGTTCTTATTAGTGAGATTGATAGTGCTGTGGGATTCATTCTTTCTTTGGCAGCCATTCTGGGCAAGTCATTCTTTTTTGTGGTTCCAGAATTCTCCAAGCAACCAGCTACTTAGAGATTCATTTACGAATAGGACTATTAGTGACATTCTTAAGAACAAATCCATTATACAGTTCTTTTAAGAACTCTTGTCTTTGTGGTTTCGAGTAATCATTGGAGACAGCTTATGAAAATTTATTAATAATCTTAATTATTATTAGATATATATAAAAAAGTAGATATGAAGCAATATACTAGAGATTCCAGAAAAATGACCATGGGGTAGACAATTAGCCAGTACACCGCCCTTTCTCTGTCCCAAGCCGCCAAGATGTGACCACGCCAATTCCAGCCACCCATGATGATGACAAATGCCGCCTTGCTAAATGGATGAAATCTTCACCACACAGCCAGTTAACTTGAAGCCCACTCAAGAGCCCAGAGGAGAAGAATGAAGACGCAGATATAAGTTTATTTTAAGATATTTATTAATATTGAAATAATTAACTTTGATATTTCCGATTAGATATATTATTTTTTGTTATTATTATTAATCATTTAAAAAAGAGAGTCTCTCGCATATGTAGCATATGTATATGAATTTGCGGTTATTATGGGCATAAATGATAAAGCTTTTACTTAAATCCTTTGAGTCAATTTTTCTATTTCAAATTCTAGTATTTTCAACAAAGATTGCAATGAGATTCTTTTTTGTTGTTGCTATTCATTTTCCTCTTGTTGTTACTCCTGGAATTCATCATATATGGATATACATGTATGTATATGCGTACATACGCTTATAATATTCGGTAAATACGATATCTCATGCTGAATATCTAAAAATGTATTTAACTGTATATCCTTTTTAAGTTATTTTTTTTGTCACTGCTGCACCTTATGATGAGTGCAAGAAGGGATTGATCTATTATAGATTCCCTGTAAGCAAGTACTCTAATAACTTTATATTTAAAGTAATAGTAAGTGTATAATTGTGCTGCGCATATATACATGTACAGTAATTTATCTATAGCAAGCGGGAAATAGATACAGTACCTTATGGTGAGTACGATATAGTATCTGAGCCAATGCAACCTTGTTGAAAAATACGAAATTATTGAAATATCTCATAATGCAAATATACATATGCATAGTTTTTATTATTATTATTGCTATCAATAAAAGGGTTTTAAAGCACTGAGTAAAAGCGTATGCCTGTATGACCGAAAATCTCATATCTGTATATCAAATCACACAAAGTAAAATTTATTTCTATTGGGTAAAAGGAGCTCAGACCACTTCCATTACTTATAAACATTGTAAATAGCTTTAGGGATTTATTATTTTTCTTATTTAAAATTGTATTTTATCTATTTCAATGCCTCAAATATATATGGTTTGGGATAATTAATTATTTAGTATTTTGTTATTATATCATCATTAGTATGAAACGGTGGTGGGTATTTGGGATTAAATAAATATTTAATCATAATATTAAACTTGTTTCGTTTTCGTATTATTATTTATATTGATAAAAATGTATTCTTTCCTTATCAACCACGTACCGGTAATAATCATTTAACTTACCCATTTGAAGACCCTAGATTGTAGAGTGACTGAGCTAGCCACAAAGGGATACTGCTCTACCGGGGTGTTAAATCTTATCCTTATGCTCCGCTGAACATATGGTATTGTACATCCTTCTAGGAGGGTGAAAAATTCATTTTTTTGATTCTTTTCTAGAAGTGGTGCGCAGAAGTCTATTTTGTAAATAGATTTTTCAAAGGGTGTGTACTTGCCATTGTTCTAAATATTCGGGCATTCAGGTAAGATATCAACTAAAGGGTGTTTTTAACTGGAAGAGTCCTGTCAATCCACTCTTTCTATCAATTTAGCTGGAAGTACCAATATACATGAGTACAGACAATCGGCTAGATTGATATCCATTTCTTTACCTGTTGAATCTTGGTCACTTTATGCTCAGTGCAAGATTAGGAAAAGAATTCCGCAGGGAGTATGGACTGGTATAATATATATATATATATAAAAGCACAAACAAATATTGTAAATAATTTTGTATTTTTTTTCTTTAATTATATCTTATTTATTTTGTAATTATTTTTCGTTATAAAACTACATAAAAATTCAAGACGGAAGAGGCAACTGCTAACTGTCCAAGAGTAATTAAAGGGGGAGGAACATTAGTTTGTTTCATGATTTTAAAAGGAATTTTTAAATCAAAGTTAATGAAAGTAAAACACTAATTGTTTTTAAGTTAGCTGTTAACATTTTATCAAATCTAATTCCAATCTGGAAATTGATTTGAATTTATTATTGGACAGTTATCTAGCGATTGCATCTCCAATAACAATAGACAAAATATTTCTGTAGATTCAGGATTACATTTGAGTTAAAAAGTTTAATTAAAACCATTCTTTAAATAACTCAGAACTGGTATGAATAGGTCCAAAAATCTATTGTGCGAGAGTTCGGTCAATTGCTGATAAACTGACTTCATGTCTTTCTGTTTTTTAAAATGGTTTTTGGGTAGAGCGACCTACGCTGCCTTTCCCTCCATCTTCAGCCTGACTCTTTTCCATGCAGAGATGTAGCTCCTACCAATCAAAGAATGCTGCTTTCCACAGAAGATTCATCCATACTTCATTCCATAGAATCATGAGGTAACAAGCCCAAAGTCATTATAATCATATTACCTGAATTCTAACTCCTAACTCTTTAAAACTAATGGTTCTCTTTATGTCAAACCTCTTTAACTCGCTAATCAGTGAGTATGTTAAACTAATAATTACTTTCTTAGTATCGATTCTCTATAACCCAAATTAATCTTATTGTAAAATCTTTCATCTAACTCACGCTTATTTTTCTTATGATTTAGTGCAGTTATAATTTAATTTTAATGATATTTTTGTATTTTCACTTGATTTTTGTTTGTAAATGTCAATCAAACTTAGTCTTATAAACTTCTATATCCCACTGTGGAACAGAAGGGGGGAGAGAGATAAATTATTTCATGTCTTTATTTCTAAATAGCTTGTAAGATTGAGTTTGTCTGTTAAATGAATATACGTTTTTAAAAAATATTTTGATCGTAAATTTATACCAAATGTACAAATACTTTTCAATCTGGTGTGAATATTGGTGTTCATTAATTTTATTGATTTCTTTATTGATCATCATCACCAAAAGGCTGGTGACCAAATACTATTTTGTTATTTGCACTTTTAAGTGCGCAAATTTTAGTTTTTTAGATATAGGTTCAACAAAATAGTATTGATTTAAGAAGGGGGAGAAATGCAAGCTTTATTATTTATAGTTTTAACTTCTGATTAATGACTTTATCTTACATGGGTCATTATTTTAACATATCATTACATATTTGTTAAACCACTTAGGGCTTCACTTTAGTATTTAAATCTAATGATTTTATATTCTTATAATAGCATTGCTAGTATATTTCAGATATTATTAATGAGCCACATAAGGGCTTTGATCTTGACTCACCCGTACCTCATTCCAGGGAGTCCTGGTTATCTTCATTTGTCATTCTTCTCAAAGTATATATTTATATACTGCTCGAATCTGTCTGTACTTCATTCCAGAAGATTTGAAGCCTTCCATCTTTGTGTTCTCGTTCGTAACAGGGGTCTATTCTACTCCCTGGAACAAGCCAGTTAGTGTAGTTGAAGCTCTGCATGGACTTACTGTGAACTGGATCCATAGTAACTTCCTACCTATCTTTCCATTAGGTACCACTCAGCCTGAAGCTGGCATACCACCTTAAATTCAGAGAATAACATTTTTTTGGCTGAAACTGCCATATTCTTTTTTGCTGACATATATGCTAGTACCATAATTTCTTATAGTTTGTTTCATAGCCTGTTTAACAAAATAAATCATAATGATATGTAATAATGAAATGTTTTTCTCTTTAATTTCGTTGGAGTTTTAGATCCAACCTCTCAAAGCTGCCCTCCCCTTTATTGAAATAAGCCATTCCTGTATCTATAGAGTTTGGCAATATTTGATTGTTAAATGTCGAAAATGTAGAATAAATAAATAAATGTTTTTAGTATACTTATGGATCAGAATATATCCTTATTTAATTGTTATAAGTAAATGCTATGAAGAAAATACAGTTATGTATCAAATGCCAAGGGCATTATATTCAAGTCCTATAATCAGTGAAACTCTATTATTGTATCTTTACATATGTTTTCTAAATATATAAAATATCCATCAATTACCCAGATAAATCTGTTTTTGTAACATTAAATAAACTCCGGTTTCCAAATACGCGTTCAGTATTGTAATGCAGCACTAAATTGATATCTATTAAAATAAAAATAATTGACTCCAGTTTGTGAAATATTTGTAATGAAAATAAAGTTTAAAACTGTGTGAAGTTGATTAGATATATATAATCATCTTGAATTTCATCAAAATAAATATTTATATATTTTAAACTTAATCCAGCATGTTCTAATCTCATTAATATATTTATGTATGTTTTTAACTTATATCTCAGGTTCACTCAATCTCTCATCATCATCATCACCAGTTGAGTTCTCATGCAAAATGTTGTAGCACTGGGCTGGGATAGAATGAATTCATGTGGTATCACCATAGGTGTTGTCTGTAGGGTTATAGATTTGGGGAATGGGAAAATAGGTTAGAATTCATGATTGCTTCTGACTGTGTATCTTGGGCATGATTGGATTCAGAGTACTTTTGCTTAGATTCTAAATCTTGTTGGATGTACATACATTTTCGACCGGTACAGTATATTAGGAGTGACAAGAAGGGACTGAAAATAAAATACATTGATGAGAGAATGAGCAGGTATTACTGACATCAATAAAAAAAATAAGATATTGAATTGGATCTGGGGATGGACATTTCTAAAAGAAATGGTAATAGGTGGACATCTGAAATTTTAAAGTGGATCCAAAGAGATTGAGACCACTTGTAATATGGATAGATAAATAAAAAAAGTTTGCTGATGTGATGTTGAGAAAAGATGTTAGAAATAGGAGAAACTGGATTAAACTTGGATAAATCTTCATTCTGCAGTGAATCGATAATGGTTGAAAATGATGAAAGTAATGAAGATCACCTGTGAAATTCATTCACTTTAATATATATTACCATGATTATTAGTTCAATGACAGCTTGTACACTCATATATTGCCTAAATCATTGATAACAATGCAACATTGATATAATGACGCCACCATTTTAGATATAATAATAGATTTTATAGATATTTTGGCATTTAAGTATGTGCATGCAACAGAATTATTGACGTTTTTTTCTTAAAACATTAATATTATGATACACATTTGACATTGACTTGATAATGAGGTAAGATTTATACTATGTCTCTTTTGAATCAATCACAAAAGGTGACTCTGATTGACAGTTGCTGCTGATGCCATTCTTATTATTATATTAGTATTTAGTCTGTTCATTTTCTCTCTTTGCTCTTATTTATTATAAAATATTTATTACTTATTTGATAAAGTCATCATAGATCTTGATATTTTGAGTACTATAAATTATTGGAAATTAAATATAAAAAGTTCTTTATTTAATACAAATATTTTATTTGACTTTTAATTTTGTCAAAAATTTATTTTTAATCTAACAAAGAAAGAAAACTATTTTTGTGTAAAACAAAGATATCTATTTTAATGTTCAAAATTATTTGAAATATGTTTTTGCTTAAAGGATTAAGAAGGAATTTTTTTATTAAGCAACTTCTTGATTCTATTTTTGGTTTTGATGAATGTAAATTTAAAAAGAAAAAGTGTAACGTAATTATAATCCTGAGTTATTATTATTATTATTTAAGAAGAAAATTATTTACTAAATCCTCTGTTTTGTAAATTCAATCATATTTACTATAAATAGTTGATTCTATTTAATTTAATAAAATATTATAAAAGTCAGCCTCCAAATAAAATCAATCGCTGCTAATCTAGATGTTGCTTGAGTTTGAGCAATGGGTGAAGTAAAGGGGAATAGCTTCTCTGTGACAGGTTATATTCCAGTGAGTGCATAGAAAGCACTACTGTGCCATAAGTAATATCCAGACATTATAAAAGCTAAATTGAGTTGAGAACTTTCTGAATTTATCTTAAATGTTTGTTAATCAGGCTATGCCATACTGCCAATATATATGAAATTGCACCTGCTGATAGATTCTAGAAATACATATTAAATTATGATAGACACACACACACACGCACACACACACATATATATAAAACTACATCTGGAATAAATTTTCTATTGCCTATATATAAACAGAAATACAGACAAAACTGATAGTATTTATCATTCCTTATATTGTTATTGATATTTTTATATAAGTTTAAAATACATGATGTAGAAGATAAATTTTAATTGATAGTTTTGTTTGTCAGTTTATGACAATGAGTATTTATCAGAACTTTTATTTTTTGTTACTACTACTTATTAATTAACCACTACTTAAAGTTATTCCAGTGAAGACATTTATTACTGAATAGATTAAGTTTTGTATATTTGTTTCATGTGATCAGTGCAATTGTTATACTAAACTAATTACAGGTTATAGCATGTAGATGTGAATGTGGGCATCTATATAATTTTCTTTAGATTAATTAGATAGTTCTAAGATAATGACATTCACTTGTTAAGTTTTCTCACTTTATTAATTTTATGATGATGATTACTACTTCATTTATACCCAGTATATTCATAATACCAGATGATTTGAGTATTGATGATGATTTAAGCTAAATTTTATAATTATTTTAGTACCTAAGTTTATGCATGCAGCATAAATATTAATGATTGCTTTTTTATACAATATTATATTCCACTTTTGGCATTGGCTTGATGGTGATTTACCTACGTTCTTAAAATGTCTTTTTGAATCCAATCATAAAGAGTAAATAACTGTTGATGATTTGTTCATTTGCTGATTATCTCATTTAGGTGAAAAACATTGATTTTGAATATTATTTAAATATCCTATAAAAACTCCCTCTTTCTATATTGTTATTGTGTTTGTAATAGTTTTTTTTTTGATCAAAAAATTATATATATATATTTATAAAATGACAGGATATCAGTAAAATTCGAAGAAAGCTTATTATTAAAATTTTTCTATAAGTTTTTTTTATTCACTTTTATTTTAACTATTTTTTTTAAAATCATGACTATACAATCAGAACTATTTGTTGTTATTGGATTCTAATTCTTGCATCTCTTTCATAGATTAGTTTTAATATTGTTAAAAAAAACATTGTTATTATCATAAGAAGCTTCTCAGAATTCATTTCACAGATTAGTTTCCACATTATTAAATAATATGAAATATATACTTTTTTTAGTAACAAGCCATATGTATAATATAGTCATATCTGAAAGGAGTAAAGATGCAAAGATAAACTAATTGCACAACATGCATATACACATTTTATAATCATAAAAAAATAATTTTTTAGGACGACAATATTTTTTTCTCCCACTTTATAAATATGTTTATCACATGTAAAATCCTATAATAATATATAATGTTAATAAAAGAAAAGAAAATTATATATGATTATAAAATCCTAAGTTATTATTCCTGTGCAACTATTAATATATTCTTCAGTTATCAAATCTATTTCATGGATTAATTTTAACATTGTTATTTTTCGCAAAAAGCCAGTGAAGTTCAAATAAAGTCGTCAAGCGTTGCTAGCCGAGAGGTCATCGCAGCTACCTTGCAGTTATGGGTTCGCCTCTCGGCCGATGCTATGACATATGAAAAAAAAAAAGTTCAAATAAAGTTTACTATTTAGAATAATATTTAAGTAAGTGAAAAAACCAGCTCATAGATAGACTTTATCCTATGAGATAAACAATAAAAAATGTTTTAGTTATTTTTAATTTTGTTTTAATATTTAAAAAGATTTTTATAAATTATATTTTAGATGTAAATTATAAGGGATTTGAAAGCAGATTTTCAAACTCTCTTCAATTATTTGTTCTATCTCATAAAACTGATACATATGGTCACACAATTGTGAAAAAGATAAATGATCTCCAAAACACATATTTCATACTGAACCAGAACTCATCAGTTGGTCCAGATCATCATCTCTCAAACATATATGTGATCAGTGCTCAGTTTATATTAAGATAGCAAATCTTCAAACTTTAATGGACAGGCTTCAAGCTATTCCACCTTCCAACTCTTCAGCCATCCATTCCATTGAAAATCTAATTATGGAATACCCAAATCCCTTTTTATGCCAACATTATTGTTATGTCCATGACTTTAAGTCACTCTGATCCCTCATGTATAGGACCTTATCTATTTAAATACACAAAAGAGGGATGGAAAAATACAGGGTGAATCTTTAATATTTGATTGAATACCAGTATAATTTATATACTAGGAATTTTAGATGTAAATTATAAGGGATTTGAACACAGGCTTTCAAGCTCGCTTCATCTATCCATTGTATCTCATACAACTGATACACATGACCACACACATGTGAAAAAGATAAATGATCACCAATATAATATTTCATGCTGAACCAGCACTCATCAGTTGGTCCAGATCAATATCAATCAAATTATCACAGATTCAGTCTGCATCCAGCCCATCCCTCTTCTGTTTATTTAAATGGATAAAGTCCTAAACATGAGGGGGTAAAGTGACTTAAAAGTAAACCTAAGCATGACAATAATGTTGGCATCAACAATGGGATTTCGGCATTCCATCATCAGATTTTCAATGATATAAATGGCTGAATAGTCAGAAGATGGAGTAGGTTGAAGCCTGTTTAAAGTTTGAAGATTTGCTATTTTAATATAAACTAAGTACTGTGTGGGAGATGATGATCTGAACCAACTGATGAAAGGTGCTTTAGCATGAAAGGAATTTTATTGCTACCCATATATAACACAAAGGATTCTCTTATAATATTAATCATAATAAAATAATATTGTTAATCAAGGATGTGACAGTAAAACATCAATAATATCAATTTAAGTGAATTTATAATCTTATATTCTTATAGTTTAATATATGTGGGATTTTTGATTTTTGAGAATGCAGATAATGACACATACAAATTCTGAAATAATAGTTAAATCAATGTTTTCTTAACACTAATAAACTTGACAAGGATAATCATTAAATATTTTAATAAAATTTAAAATTATAATTATCACAAGTTTAAGTAAAATTTAAAAAATAAAATAATACAGAAAGCTCTATAATAATTAATCCAACTTTTATTCCTATGTCACAGTATGAAATATATTTAATAATATCAACAAATAAATCTTACCAGTAATATAATAATGCTGAATTTGGAAGATGCACAATCTGATAGCCACATATAAATAATTATAAATTTAAGCATAAAAACATTTTATCAAGATTTTTAAATACATCAAATATGCAGATTAGTCATATTAAAAACATCAATATTCTTAAACTACTCTTATTGCACCAGGACCAAAATAAAGACATAATTGGCATCACACATGACTTTAATACTCACGAATCAAAATAAAGACATGGCTGATATTACACATGACTTTACAGAAAATTTTTACCAAGTTAAACATCAAGGAATATAAAAAGCATTAGGATGGAATAGATTCAAAATAAACTCATCTAAACCTTGTCTATAATAAATAAATATACTTTTGTTAATACAATTTATAAATTACAATATAACAATTCTTCAATTGCTAAAACAGAGAATCTTTAATAAATAAAATAGCTATTGCCAAGTGCTTTCAACTCCTATGAGTCAGCAATTGACTAATTGTTATATTGGAATCTAAACCTTGTCTCTAATCTTAACAAATATGCTGAGCATAAACCATCACAAAAATGCCTAATATATAGTATTATTAGCTAACTGTGACCGAAGACAGATTACATCTCACAAAGATGATAATAATAATATATGAAAATAGAATCCATCCTACTATCTCATATAGCAATAATGAACAGCAAAACGGATAAAATATAATAATTAAAGCAAAATATAACTAGACATATAAATTGTGACTTAACAATTCAATAAAAAAATATATATCTACTTGACTAATTCTTCCATTCAATTATACACATTCTAACTATTCCATACAGAATGGTTACCTTTTGATTATATTTCAAAATGATAATATTCTGAGAAACTTCCATATTTAATATAGTACAAATCATAACAATAAATATATCATAAATATTATTCATATATAAACAAAAGTTATAACTAAATATTTATAACCCTTTTACCACTTAATAGTTCGTAATTCCTTAAATCTTTTACTTCAATACCATTTTGTAGCACAACAGTTACAATAATGAGTTCTTAGTTATGTTGAAGATTTATTTAAGTACTTGGATGATATTAATATTAAATATTGGCAAACAATTAATTAAAATCTGAGACATGTAAAATAAATAAGCACTGACATAATTTGAAAAGCTATTCGTGGTAAATAACAAAGTATGTATTGAAACAATACAATGATAAGATTTGAAGCAATTCAAATATAAAATAATGAAAAAGTAATAAACATTATACTTATTTCAGACAGCATACAGATAATAATATTTTCTTGTGAAACACAATTCATAGCTTCATGCAACAAGAAATTTATAAAGAGTTTAATATGTTTTCATTAAAGCAATGCAAAGTTTTATTCAGCAACAAATAATTTATTTGGAACACAACAATCTTTTAAAAAATTATATGCAACTATATGCTTTTAAGACAATGAGCAGATTTCAAAATAGCACAGAATAGGTTTTATGCAATATTTATATTTTATTTAAGGCAATAAAGTACATTAAATCATAAATATTTATTCTATATTTGTATAGTAAGGCAAAAGATTTCCTTAAAATGCAATATTTTGCCATGTATATTTTATTTTGAAGGAAAAATGCATGAACATCAATTTATTCATTTATAACATATTTAAGAATACAATATAATTCATAAAAATACAATATATTCATTCTGTAATTTTATAAATGTTTAAATAAACATTTCATTTATTTTAAAATAGCATCGTAATAACTTTCATGAAAAGTAATTTTAAATTCTGAAACAATAATAGAATAATTTTGCTTTCATAACAAGCAAAGACATTCATAATTATTATTCCACAACTGCTTTTATCATTTACAACCTCTTGCAAGTTCAGCAAAAGTTGTAATTTGAATATAACATCTAATATTAAGCTTAAATGAGGATTTCTTGCACATGATAATAAGTTCAGCATTTTCAAAATATAGTCAACAATAGTTCAGTCCCATATGGCTATTTAAGTTAAATAGCTGCATTTGAAGACATAGATGTCTGAAAATTTCAGATTTTTTACTTAATAGTTAATTATTAGATAAATGTTGGACTTGACCTGGTATTTTTAAATTTAATACCTGAATATCCTAATGCCTCACTGATGATGGAAAAATCTAGAAATCAGTCTGAGGATAGGAATATTTGAGAAAAGCTAGTTAAGAGGTGTTAGCATGCTCATTATATAATATTTGAAGTACAAGCTTATTAAATTAAGTCATGTGATGTACAACTTGATTTCTTTGCAATTATAGTTTTACTCTTGAGGCTTTGGTGATTTTATATGCTATTAATATATGATGTATCTGAACTTAGTTCAGTCCCATAAGGCTATTTAAGTTAGATAGTTGGATTAGAATATATATATATGTCTAAAAATTTCAGATTTTCTACTTAATAATTATTAACTCTTAGATAAATACTGGGATTGACCTGGCATTTTTAAATCTAATGCCTGAATATCCTAGTGCCTCACTGATGATAGTCAGAGCTAAAAATTGGTCTGAGGATAGTGATATTTTGAAAAGCTTGTTAAGAGCTATTACAATGCTCATTATATAACATTTGTAGTACAAGCTTATTAAATTAAATCACATGATGTATAACTTGATTTCTTTGCAATTATTGTCAATAATTCATGATAAAATAGAATGTAATCTTGAAGTTATATAATATTCCAGCATTCAGCATTTTAAGTCTTAATTCCATATAATTTTAGCATGACCAAACAAGCAATTGATTACAAATAAGTTTTAGCAATATAATTATACCCTCTATAGAAAATTCCAGTTGTGACTCAGCATTGCTAGAGTATCTAACTTCTGTAATTATGCACTGTTAGAACTTTCCAAATGCTATATACATTGAGATTCTGAAGAGTGACAAATGGGCCCAAGCTAGAGACCTAAGATGACAATTATTCTAGCTGTTCATGGATTAAACTTTATAAAAATAATAAGTAATTGTAAAAAATTACACAGGATAAAATAAATGGGGAAAAATGAAATGGTTAAGATACATAAAGTCAGAGCTTGAATATGGTATATCAGGTGATAGGTGACTAATTAAATGATTGACAATGACGCTATAAATTATTAATTAATTTATGTGATGTAATTCCATTGATAAGGCAAATATGCTAAAATAACTTTTTTATATATTGTTTGAAAATTTTTAGACAAAACAATAAATTGATATTACATCATCTTGGTATTATATTATGCATTTTACAAATTATTTAATAAGAATATGATAAATTTTCAAAATATTAACTTCAGTGCAGCACTTTTTATAAATAAAAACATATTTTTAAAAACAAAACTTTACAATAAAATTATTTCAAATGATTATATCTTCCAAATAAGGAAATTGAAATATAATCCTTTTAAAATTTTATCTTTAAATGGAAATAGATTACATGCATTCACAAGTACTAATGATATTTTAGATATGACCTAAAATAATTAATTTAAAATTATGGGCTAATCATTAATACTTATATAACATTAGATTACTATTAAGCTAGCAATGAGATATTTTTAATATCAATTTTATTAAATTAATTATATAAATAAAAATCAATAAAGCATTATTAAAATTACTTAAGTGTTTATTTTATAAAGACTTAACTTAATAAATACTCGTAAGAACTAATTACATCTTTAAAAATTAATTATACATTACAATACTGACATTATAGTTTCTAACACTTATAATTACAAAATAAGCTTGACTGATAAGTTAAAATTGCTCAAATTCATTTATTTAAATTTATCATAAATAATATTTTATAACATTAGTTATAAATCATTAAGACAACTTATTAAATGATTCATTACTTTTATTATGCAAAGATAATTTATTTACTATGCAAAGATAATTTATTTAATAAAAAAAACTATTGTAACTTTTTAGATATATTTGCAAAAAATACCTAACAAAGTTTTTAAGGTTATAATATATGGTTGTGTTCTGATCTATTCTGTCAGCCAGCTGATGGTGTTGATGCTAACCAAAAACACATTAATATAACGTTCCCGAGCTAGCAATTCTCTATTAATATTGACTTTTTTTTTTTTTTGTTTACAAATTTTACTTTCTTTCGTTTCTAAATTATTTTTCCCAAATAATATTTTTGATAATGGGATAATAATAGTTGTTTTTTAATTTTTCTTGACAAGTGCATCTTTTTTTGGTGTATGTTCAAATAGTAATTTGGGTTTTTTAAATAGTATTACTGTTTTTTAAAATTTGATTGACAAAATTCAAGAGAGAATTTTTTTTTTATGTATCTTTAAATAATAATGTACGTTACTTTTATTGGTTTACATTTGATTGACAACTTTTAGTGGGAGGGGTGTTTTTGTGTATGATTAAATAATAATTTACATTACTTTTATTTTACATTTGATTACCGACAACAATTATTGACAGAAGGGTTTTTTGTGTTTGTTTAAATAAAAATTTAAGTAACTTTTATTTTACATTTGATTGACAACAATTATTGGGAGAAGGGGTGCATGTTTGAATAAAAATTTAAGTTACTTTTATTTTTACATTTGACAAAGGCCATTTGGAATTCCTTAGACAAGCTGCCTTTATGAAGTGAACATTTCTATCGGCAAGAACAAGACTTACAAATGAAAGTCCAAAGATGTTTATGGACCTCAAGTCACATATATTTGCTGCACAACCATCTCTTTTCTTTCAGCAGGATGTTTTTCTGCTGTAGAAATGTTACAGTGCTGGTTTCCATGTCTAGCAATTCCCATATTTTTAAGTTTTCTGTGTTCGAATTAGCCATATTCTTGGTCTCAGAAAATTACTCGCTAAAACATGACTTAAAGCATGATTGTCAAAATATTGCACTAACCCATCCTAATAGAGAATTTAGGAGGCTTACAGGTTTATGAGGAACAATCATGACACTGTTAAAACTGTTAAAAGGTAATAGTACATCAATTCATATGAAAAAAAGACCCCAATGAACATTTAAATAATTTTGACATGATGAACTTAACACACCCTTATATGATACTGTTACATAAAATACATAACACAGCATTATGATATAGTGTGTAACACAAACAACTATGACATTCTCCTCTGCATTTAGCATAGAAAAAAGCCACAGCACTAGCTGCCAGCCGAGTTAACACTCTTTCTAGGTTTTATCATAGAAAGAAGGCTTAACTTCGAGTTAACACACTTTCTAGACTTTAGCAAAGAAAGAAGACTTAACTTCAAGTTAACACTCTTTCTAGGATTTATTGTAGAAAGAAGGCATAAATGCTTGGGTGTGGCGGAAACAGCATATTTCTAGAAATTAATCTAGTAATTACAACGAAGAGCTGCAATTAGGAAAAGTGTTGAAGTATTCTAAATGGTAAAAGTTGGTATAGAAAAAAAAATCAAAAACAATACCGAAGATATCAACAAAATAGCATAAAGGACCAACTTACATGTGAAGGAGTGTGTATAGCCATCACAAAATATATCTTCAATT
>JAQFVV010008399.1:0-15000 GCA_028023455.1 Epiperipatus broadwayi
AGAATATATTAATACAGTCAGAATATTTTGAGATTCTTTGATTTTGAAACTTCTATATTCAGATTAATTTTAAAACAACCCCTCATGATTTGCAAAGCAGACGTGGGCACTTTGATAAAAGTGTATTATGCATATTAACATATCTGTCAAAATTGCTTTGGTTCAACATGTCTAATATTTTTTTTTGCTTTAATTTTATAGTACAGTAGTATAGTTCTAATACAGTTTTGTGAATTACAAACATTTCTTTTTAATAACTTATGGAAATGCTGAATAGTAAAAAAAAAAAAAAAAATCAATTCTAAACATTTTTGTTCATAAATTATTATATAAAATAGTAAAAAGAAAAGAAAAAAAATTACAATTCTTTGTTAAAAGCTTATCTTCGTAATAAATGATTAATGGAAAAACCATGAGGGATAGTGAATTCTTTCAATATCTGAATACTTTTATATCAGCTATTGTATTGAGCAAAGATATACACAAAGTCTACAATTTACATAAGCCATATGAGCACTGTAATAAAATTTTCCCATTTGCATCAAAGTACCTATATTGTTTTTATGATTTCTACAGTTATACACATGCAATTTTAGATCAGTCCATTATATTCTTTTTATTGTAATGCAGGTATCAGTACCATCAATGTTGTTAAAAATAAGTACTTCTTTAATTGTTTAAAGAATGAGTCATGGTATTTTCATCAATAAGCTATAAGAATTATACAATTTTGATTTGAGTGTGTATATTCAAAACAACTAAAAAGGTACAATCTAAAAACTTTGCAAGTTTATGTTAAAATTTTTATTCTGAATAATTATCAACAGAAAAATAGCTGATACATATTATGACTGGGTAAATTGTGATTAAAGAATAAAATTTGTGTAATTTTTATGAATGTTATGATAAAAGGAGCACTATTTACATTAATGTATTTTCTATCATTATTGAAACATGCACAGAAGAAAATAGTGCAGAGGCTATAAAAAAAAAAAGGAAATAAGAAATTCACTATTGCCAAGTTAAATGAGTGTTTGAATTGTTTGAATAAAAAAAAACAAAAAAACATACATTTTGACCCTGGATAGGAATTAATGAACAACAAAATGATAAAGAAGCAACTAAACACATTAAGCAGTAGAGTTAATTTTTTTAAAAAATTAATAATCCTTTTATCAATTAAATATATAAGTAATATGGAATTAGTATTTGCAGAAATTATAAAGTTACATTCTTCATTAGCAAATGTAAGTAATACGTTTTTTTTAAAAAATAAAATTAATAATCTTTTTTTAAGCAAAATTCATTAATGAATTATCATTTAAATTTTGTTTAGTCACACATTTTTGTATAGTAATATTTTTACTTATTTTTTCTTTTTATTATGAGTGATTTTTCCAAATCCAGGAAAAATGTTAATCTGGAAGAACTTAGAAACCAAGAATCTTATTTAAATAAATTTTAACTGTGATTTTTATTTATTCCCAATTTATTATATCTATTTGATGTTATATAATTTGGCATGTCTAGGAATGTTTGTAAGTGATCTAAATAATATTTTTTTTATTAGATTGTCATGATCATATTAATTTTTTTAATATATTGTTTCCTAGTGTTGATTCCTTGAATAAATAGAGTTTACATATGTCAAGGCATATTAATATTTTTAGTCAATATTTTAATATAGTGAAATACTATAATCATTTTACATGATTATAGTTACCCATTATTTCATATAAGGTAGAAGTGGAGAGTGTAATCCAACATGGGGCATCCATTCTCTAGAGACAAGCTAGTCAAAGTAAGGGTTGGTTAAAGCATTTGAATATAATACTAAAACATACATTTTAGGAAGCAACCAATTCATCACTAAAAATAGGTATGAATTTGTGTTACATATACGTATATATCCATGTATGAATATGTATAACATTTGCTATTTATTTATTTATTTATACATTAATAAAAAATTAATATTTATTATAAGGGTTTTTAAAATATTATTTAAGATAATATTAATATTGTATAAAGTAATTTTAAGTTTAATTATTAAAAAGGATAATAATGATAATGTACAAGTAATGTTCTATAACTTATCTAAGACTTAACAAAAGAAATTTTAATTCCTGATTGCACATGGACTATATGTTAGGATTAACATTATTTAAAAAGAAAATAATATGTCAAGTGTTGGTGGTCGAGTGGTTAGCACAGCTGCCTTACACGCAGTTGTCCCTTGGCTCGCTTCCCAGCCGACGCTTTGACACATTAAAAAAAAAGAAAATAATTTAAAGATAAATTCTCTAAGGAATTTCATAATTGGTAAAATTCTAAAAAAATTGCTATAAGGTTGAAATAATCTGCAATGGTCTGAAATTGTCATAATTAAAATTTAAATCTTAACAAATATATAGAATAAACTTAGATTCCTTATAATTTCTAAAATCAATGGCAGACTAAACTAGCAAAAATTCTTCTTGGACACAGGAATCAACTTTGTATGGAATGTTTTCAAATGCTATAGCAAAATGTTATGAAAAGCTTACCCTCTATAGCAACTTAATAGACAAAAGAAAGGTTTGTATTTAAAAGGAATTGTCAACATCAAATGTCATGCATGAAGCTCAAAAAATAACAAATAAAGAAAGTGTTATCTACACCTAATATAAATATATGAGAACTGTGAAAATAAGTAAGAATACTTTATGCTTATGACTATGAACTTATTTGAACTTAAAATTAAATGCTATATCAATATCTTCTTTGTCCAGTCATTTGTAAATTGTGATGATAAACTATAATATAAACTTTTAAAATTATGAATAAACTTTTAGTATAGACAATATTTTTTTTTATCAATTACTGTTGTATTTTATAAATTGTTTATATTTTGTAGTAATAACTTAATAATTAATTTTTTAAATGTTTAAAGTTTTAAATAGTTTTTTAAATTTTATTAATAGATAATGAAGGCTTCACATAGGTTTATTTATGGTTGACAATATTAAAGGAATAAACTATTTACTAATTAAATTAATGAAATTATCGAAATTCAAGTTAAAAATATAAACAATTCTATCATGAAAATCACAGTAATCTTACATAAATTCATGATCAAATATGAATATAGGATGAGAGTGGAAAGCAATTAAGATTGTTAGATAGCATCAGATGACACGAATTTTAATTATTCTTTGAAGTTCATTTTTAAAGTAATTCTTTGGGTGCAATTTGAAAATTATAATTGCAATTTGTAATGTTATAATTGACTATTTATTGGTCTGCGTCTAGAACAGGTTATATTAATTTGTTTAAGGAAGTTCATTTGAATTTCTTTCTGTCAATAATTTCAATCTCTGTGGTCAAGTTGAAATTTTTAGTATTTATATAAATATATGGGACCATTAATTTAATAGAGGTGGGATTCCACCTCTCTGGCTACCTTGTCAGCAATTTGAAATTCTTGAATGTTATCTATATTGTAATTATGTAAATGTTGACTGATTTCTAAGGGTTACTTCCAAACACACTTAGCCTTGTGCATTATTACACTTATTTATATGTATTACATGCATACACTTACATATATGTTATATTTATATGTCATATATTTAATGTTTAAATATTGATTATATGTTTGTGTGTGTACAAATGTTTGTGTTGAACATATGATGCATATATTTATGTTTTAAATTCTGTGCACTTCTTTGTATTATTGTCCTTTGTTTTCTTCTTTTTTTAAAATTAAATTAAAAATTGAAAGACTGTTTATCATTACAAAAATTGATCACCAAGGTTACTGAAAGTTGTCTCCTCTCACCTGCTCTGTGCCAACATCTGAAATGACAATTTAAACATGCCAGAATGTTATTCAACAAATAGCCTACTCTTTTTTCATCTCAACTTAAGAATCTCTATTGATGTATAGTTTGAAGTTGTCAGCACCTTGTCTGTGTTTTTATTTCAGCTTTAAATGTTATTGTTGTATTGTTAGTTTTTGTCAGATATGTCAAAGTAGCCTTCAGTTTTACTTTTGAGCAAGCAATTATGCCATATTATAAAAGAAAATCAGAAAACTAACAATTAATTGTCATGTTGCTAAGATCTGTGAACCAAGGATTTAATTATTGGAAATGATAGAATTTCTCACTCTATTCTCTCAATTTTTTTTATTTTAGTTGATTGTTTAGACAGTTTCACTCAGTGAGAAATTGTTGGAAATAGATTTCCTAAATTTATAAAGCGTTTAAAAAAATTAGTTGTTTGTATAATAAATTTTCTACTGAATTGATATTCTACTTTTAATGCTTTGCAATATTAATGTATATTTTCGTGCAACAAAGCTTTTATGCATAGCTAATATCAATTTTATTGATAAGCATAAATAATTTTATTACAAAAAGTAAATTACAAGAAAATAATTATATAGTAAAATACTCGCTTCATAATATATTGTTTCTTATAGATTGCTAATAAAATAATTAAATATTTCATAAAGCATTGAAAAATTTATAATGACCATTTATAAAATATCAATGACATGATTTTTTAAAATATAATTTTGTGCTAATATATATATAATGTTTCTTTTTATATTGCATTAGTTGACATAATAAGATACTTAAGAAACTAAATTTTCTTCCATAAATATCATCATTTATGACTAAAGGACTTGAATATGGGGCAAGTATTTGCATCCTCAAAACTTAGCCCTAACACAAGTTATAATCTAGCAAAGTATTCTATTAGTTCCACTTTTATCCTATATTTTTATGCAGTCATCTTTGAAATAGTTTATAGATATAAACTGTAAATAATGATCTTGTTTAGTATAATTAATATTTCAATTTTAATGTGATTCATTGCAATTATATTTATTAAATAGTAATAAGAAAATGTAGCTATATTTGTTTCACATGGTTCTGTCAGTGTTTAAAGTTAAATAAAAAACAATATTCGAGCATGTACAAATAATTTCTATTCATTTTCATTAACAAAAAATTGTATTAATTATTGTTAATTATTTTTGATTTGCCTTAATTATCAAAGAATTAATTCAGGTAAAAAGTTGTAAATTGAGAAATTATGCTAAATTCAAACTCTAATATTGAGTATTATTTCTCATCATTTGTTTTGTCTTGCCTTACACAAACATTTAAATGTACTAATTTATATATAGGAAGTTATAAGACATTTAAAATTTATTCTTCATATATAATCTATACATCACTACAGATCTGGGTTTGCATAGGTTTCTTTCTACTTTCAGACATTTAACAAAATAAAAGCTGAGAGTATTAATACAAGTCATAAGTATGAATAAGATTATTCTAATAATTTTGTTTACAAAATAAATATAAAACATTATTTTATAATTTTAATAAATTAATGTTGACAGTCTAAAATATATGTTTATGTATTTTATTAATTAAGATAATGAGTTAATTAATTTATAATCGCATACGAGTTTATATTAATATTCTCTGATTTTTTTTTGTTTGATGTCTGAAGGTAAGAAGTTTATGCAAATACGGAACTGGTATAAAATATTAAAATTTGTCAGGTTCTGATTTTTAATTTTTTTTTGTACAAAGAATAATTATGTAAAGGAAGGCAGATGTAAGTTAACAACATAATGGCAAAGTATATGGCACTATATATATATATAAAGTTTCTAAATTATAAGATTAATCATGCATTCCAATTATAATGTGTCAGATTTGAACTTTAGATCATAAAAATGAGCCAAAATGATCAGATTGAACCTTATTATTGAAATTCCAGTTGTTGTTTTTTTTCAAACTTGGTAGTTTTCCACTAAAAGCTGAAGATGAGATATATTATCTGAATCAAAAATGAAGGATAATAAAACTTTATATTACAGAATTAGGATTTTCCACCATCTCCTAATCCTATTTGAAATTTTGTATGTGCTTTTTAAAAATCTAATTTAAAACCAAGTGTGAAATAGCCTGGCCATTTATAATACATACTGAACAAAAAATCAAATGACTATCAGCTAACAATTGCTTTAACAATATTAAGGTTTGATATTAAATTAACAACTGTATACATAAATTAGTGATTACAATTATTTGCTAATTACATGTACATTTGACTTTTCAGATCTCTTATACTTATAGCTTTACTAATAGAATGATATAGAGTAGACTATCAGTGCATATGTTATTATGTAAACTGGAGAGTCATGATGATTTATTAAGTATATATCATTGTTTTGCTAAAGTCCATATATCCAATATTATTAAAATATAGTGAATGACTTGGTGTCAGACATACATAACTAGGCAAATGAATAGATCATGATTAAAAACTTGAAGTATTTAAACCTTCAAAACATTAGCTATACCAGTATAATAAAAATAAATATGGATGTATGCTCATTTCTAGAAATGTCTGAAGATTTGTTGTCACAATGCATTGATGACTCATTCTTACATTTATCTCTATAATAGAGTGGTGTATTACTATTAAAGCAAATAAAACTGATAATAAGAAATGTTCATAAAATAATATTTGAGAATTCTACAAATTTGTTACTTAGAAAAAAGAATTATTGTTATTTAATATTTTGTTACATTACTTATTGGTCGTAGTTGAATATATCTATTTATATATTAAAAAAGCTATATATGCCAATAAGTATTCTTAACTAGAAATTAACACAAGAATGGAATGCTACTAAAAGTTTCAACATCTATAAATAAAGGACCTTGGATGGTAAGCACATTTGATCTTTGGGGCAGATTTCTCTCAAGCAGGTACATGATAATAATTAAAATAAGGCAAGTTTACTTTATTTAAAGAAAAGTATAGTTATTAAATAAAAACAAGATATTTTAATATCCCTCCCTCTGATTCTAATTTATTTTTTTTATTAGTATTTGAAAGTTGCTAGTTAAAATCTATTTAAAATCGATTCTTTCAAAATGACATTTAGCCTTTAACTCATATATAACTTTAAAATTTAAAATTAAGTTCGAGTGTTAAAATATTAAAAGCAAACTTTATTCTCTTTTATAAGTAAGAATATATGTATACTGCGTACCTTGGATTTATAAACAACTTTCAGTTTTAAAAATAAATTTATTGTTCGAAGTTAAAAACTTAGTTTTATTTTAACATATATATGCGTATACTATATATATGATACGATAGTTTAATTCTTTAATATTTTTAACACAATGTAATATTATCATCGTAAGCTATATCAATAATTCCTTATATCTGTAAGACCTATGGGGCAAATATTTAATTAAGCAGGAATTAATTTCTTTGTAATTTTTTTAAATACATAATAACTGCATAAGCCTTGATTAAGCCTATATAATAGATATTCGCATATTGCAAACTTATGGCATGGCTACTTACGTTTTATAGATTTAAATTTCGGCCCACATGTTTATTATTATACATAAATATAGCGTTACTGGGTTGACTAATTTCATGATTATTTTTACAGCAGGCGTTTATCCCTTCTTCGGAAAATTTGATTGCCGGATTCATTCTAAATAAGTTCCACGTAAATGCAGGGACATTCCTTTCATTTTCTAGACCTGCATGGTTTTCTTATTTCTTGTTACCAGTGCAGTGGATCGTTCCCGCCTGTAATGAGAGTTATTAATGGTTATATGAAGACGTTCATTCCATCATTCTACGACCCATTCAACTTCGCAAAAGCAAATATATTCCCGTCATTGCCCTATTATAAGACTTGGATATGACATCGCGGAGATGATCATATTCTAGCCTACTTCGTTATTTATTTTTTACTTTAGCAACTCAGTACTGCCTTCCTTATCCTTTGCGTATATTAAAGCTTGATATTTCAGTTTTTATTGGTCATGATCATGAGAGTTAGGCATAAGTAAGTAACTAGTTGTTGATAATTTTTTTTTCACAGTGTTACCGTCATTAAAGCATTTAATTTATGCCTGTGATGATCTGGTTTTGGATCTTGCCAATGTCATTCATTTCAACTGACTACCATGATATTTTTTTTCTTGTATCTCCTATCCCACAAATATTTATTCTGTTTAGGAGATTGTCAATAATAATCATTCAGCTAGATGAACACCCATTCCAAGATACAGAAACATTTAGATATCATATATAACATTTTAATTACATTAGCTGTTTTAAACTTTTTCTATATTGTTTGTAAAAGAAATTATTGAAAGTAATGTCATTATTTTGTAATATCATGAATCACATTAACAACTTTCAGCTCATAACTACCAGCCAAGTATTTATTGATAGAATAAATACTTCAATTTTATTATTTATTATACTGTTGTTGCTGTTTTAAATTATTACAAATTATCCTCATCATCCTTAAGAAGTTCTCTATAGCTTCTTTACATTAATTCTACATTTTTTAAATCATACATCTACTTTTAGATATTTTAAAATCTTTTGGGATGGTATAGAACTTTATATATTTATATACTATCATCTGTTTTAATGATGTGACCAGCAAACTTTCATTTCAGCTTTTGAATTTTTTCAATGATAGCAATGCTGTCTATTTATTCTTTCACTCGTGTATTTTAGTTTCTGCCTCTAGTGTTCAAGTTTTATATCATAAATAAGTAATAGTAGAATATGTTTATTAAAATATTTTCTTTTCAATATTTTTTTAAATATTAAACTATTTTTACCAAAAGCATATTCAGTCCAAGTTTAATTTCATAATCACATTCCAAGTATTATAATTCCATCTGTATTATTTATTTGAATCATGGAATAATATAAATTAATATTTTCTAATTTGATAAATTTTAATCTGTATTATTATTGTTATTTTGCATTTATTTTCCCTCTGTTATTCATTTTAATCTAGTAGTTCCTATAGCATTTCTCAAAGATTTAAGAATTATTTTTAAAAACAATCATTTCATCTTTCAAATCCACATGTTTTAAATAATCTTTATATCATTTAAAAACAGGATTAAAGAGTTTGGAATGGAGATTGGAAGGAAATAAATGAACTAAATAGAATATTCTGGAATACAAAATATAAAGATTAAAAACTTCAAAGTAACATACACTATATGAAAATATGTATGAAAAATTGGAAATGGAAACTAAAACCTAAATTTATAAAATCAAGCAGGTTAGTGTGAAGCAAATAAAATTAATGCTTGGATTATTCAGAAATATATCATATTGACCACATAGATTAATGCTTATTTTGAACAACTCGAGTAACATTTTTTTTAATGCAGTAAAATTTGCTATAAACCAAGGATGTATAAGAGTAAGATTTTAATAGAGAAACTGTAGAAGAAAATATGAAATGAGTTTTTAAAAGATTTTTCAGAAGTTATAATTTTAGCAATGGCTAAATTTAATATATTCTTTGTTCAAATAATCCTCTGTCACTTACTATTTTATTAGAAGAAATGAAAAATGATAGTTGTGTTTGGTCCCATTAAAAATTGTTACTAATCAATGGTTATGATTAATGAATCTTACACTAAGATCATGTGCAGTATTAAAATATGATCTTGTGCAATTTGCCATCTTGGATTTGTGAATTTATTTGAGTATTATGTTAAGTTTTTTTATTTTATTTCAGTTTATTGAAAGCTATATATATATTAATCTTTGTTTACAATTAAAACGTTTTATGTACTATCATTTTATTTTTGCAGTAGTATGTTATATTTGAATATTTAAAATAAAATATTGCTGTTATAGTTTTATTATAAATATAATATGACATAATATTTATAATATTTTTTGTGTTCTTAGAAATATATATATTAATTAGTGTATGGACTTAAACCAGAACTGGTTCAAGAGTAATCAACTTCTTGAGAATTTTTGTCTGCAATTCCCTTTTATTTCAAAGCTGATCCAAAGACCAAAAAAATAAAGAAAAGAAAATCCCAAAATAAATATTTTGCTTGGTAAATAAAATAGTAATAAATTCTATAAAATATTATTAAATATTACATAAGTATGTGCATTTTTTTTATTTTTACAAAACTTAATATTTTTTTTATTTTTTTATACTTTGCCTGCTTGTCATCAAATCCTTATTCTGTTTACATGCAGATTTAAATATTATGCAGCTATTAGTCATTGATTTGTTGGTAACTCACTTAATTCACAAATAATATCTAGACTTGTCCATAAATAGATTATTTTAATTCTATATAAAAATACACTGACTAAAATGTCAAAGTTGAGTTCATTTGAAGAATATTAAATAACATAAAAAAGTTATTTAAAAAAAGATGTTATAAGGGAATTGATATAATTGATCAATAGAATGTTACAGAATTTTTAAGATCAAAGCTTTTAAGATAATAACAAATGATATGATGATCTAATGTGTCACCATAAGATGAACCTAACCCAACTTGCCATAATAAATTAGTGAGTGTAAGATATTGAAAGATAGATTAGGTGAGAGATACCAAATATAACTATAGCCATTTAATTTATTGGCATTTGATCTCTTTAAATTTAACCCATGATCATAAAAGGTGTGTTAATATAGATTAAAAATTATGGTTTTAGAGATCCATCAATATTCATATAATTATTTTGGAAGCTTATTTGGGCCTTGATTATATTTAATATAATATTCAGAAATGCTAGAGGCAGTGTGTGAAACAGAATGATTTTTTTTTCTAAAAGTACTTGCCAAAATGAAGAATTTGTTAATTGAATTATCAAGTTTATTCTAGCTTAAAATTCAAAAAGGTCTTTTTTGATCTGCCATACATTGGACATATCTCTGAAAATTAAAACGATATCTATAAATAATACATCTTTGATTAATATCAGATAAAAATTTTATATTTTTCTTTCAGATAAAAATTTCTATAGATTGACTAATATTGGTGATTTCATGGGTTGTCTATGAACCCACTACATGAAAAAAGAGAGAGAGAGAGAGTAGTTTAGAATGTTTATCTGCCTGAAAAATATCTGATTTCATTTAGAATTTGAAACCCAATTAACAAATATTGCAGACTAACAATACATTATGAAATTGTCAGTAATTGTGTATTTAATGGAGAAAATGAAAAATTTATATTAAGACAATGATGAAAGTAAGAGAAAAAAAAAGTAAAATAAGATAAACTTTTAAACATTGTATTTATCATAACAGATACATGTGGAACATATTTTTGAATCTAAAGAAGGATAGAATCTGTAAATAATAATTAGTAAGATTAATGAAGAAAGAATTTTATGAGCAGAATTAATAAATGAACTAAAATAGATGCTTCATGTTGCAGTAAGTCAGTTAATATTTTGACAATTTTTATTGGATTGAACAAGATATGAAATAGAAAAAGACTAAACTTAAGATTTGATTTTGGAAATTTTTATTGGAATGAATAAAATATAAAAAAAAATAGTAAGATAGAAAAAAGTTGGCAGGATCTTTCACAAAGACAGTTTGTGGCAGAAATTTCTGGAAAAATATTAGAGAGACTCATAATTTTTTAACAGTTACAATGTGAATTTAATTGTATTCATAAGTTGTAACTGATTTATTGTTTGATTGGGAGTTAATCAATGTCTAAGGACTAAAGTGGTTGTCAGACAGCAATAGTTTTATTTAATTGACCAAAAAGATTTGCCTCTTCTATTTTTCCCCCTTTTATTGGGAATCAGTTCAGGAACTTTTTATTCTCTTGCCAATAACATTTTTATTGGAACATGTGCCATGAACACTCATATTTATTTGTATGAATTTATGTATCTATATAAGAAAAACACACCATGAAATACATTATTCCAGATACTAAGTCTTAGTGCCTCGTGGTACGTGGACAATTATTTAGGTTACTTTTTTTAAATAACAATAATTATTTTTATTTTGTTGCTTTTTTTTTTTTTACTTGTGAAAATGTTAATTATTTAGCTAGATTCTTGTTTATTCTACACTATAGACATCCATGTTATTAATGATAATATGAAAACAATTTTTACTTATTAAAATTTTCATGAGTCTAAATCACTCTCATCAATTGTATTTGTTAATGTTTTCAGACCTCAATGGAGAGCAAAGGGAATGCACTATCAGTTTGTTTAATGGATTAGATACATTATTTTTTTACTTAAGTCATCAGCCTGATTCATTTTCTATATTCTGCTAGAAGTCTCAAGAGAGGCCTTCTTTAACCTACTAACCTTGTTTGTTTATTTATTTAGTTGGTTTGAAATCTTTGAAGGGATTTTTTTTTTTTTTTAAACTTCGTTCTGATGAAGAAAATTCTATATTATTCGGCTGTTTATTTTAAAATTATTTCATTGTGTGGCTAGAAGGAATTATAATATATTTTAATTCTCTGCATTTTTTTTTCCAATCTGATGTGTAGATACTAATATCTTAATATGACTCATGGGTTGATAACTTTTAATGACCTGATGGCTTGCTCAAAGAGTGTAAAATTAATCTAAATATTCTCTCTCTTTTTTCCTTTTAACCTTGATGCTTAAACAATTTATGAATGCCTCACTTTGAATTTTTTTTTGCTTAGCTAGCTTTAATTCTTTATGATAATAAGAATTTAATTACTCCCTCTTTTTTTAGTTGGAATGCTTGTTATAAAATGTCCACCTATAATATATACTTAAAAATGTATTATTTAAATATGCACAATAAAAAGAGTATTGCATACAACACGAGTTAATCTCTATCAATAAGTAAAGATGATATTTGTAAATGTAAATATACTTATATACACATACATTCATTTATGTTAATATTGCATTGACTTTACATTATAGCAAACTAATATTAAACGTATGTTATGTTTGCTTTCTACAGGGAAATTTTAACTGTCTAGGTAAAAGTACTACAATCAGTAATAATGTTTGACTAATATTGGTGGTAATTTGTCTTCGTTGCCATCAGTTTTGTAATACAATATCATCTAGAAATGTTTACAATTTTATTGTATATTTTAATGGGCTCTGATGTTTAGATCTTAAATTATAAAATATTCTTTAATATATTTGAGGTGCATCAAGTGTTATTTTTCATATAATTATTGGATTGTCTTTTCATGATATCTTAAAGTAGTAAATGCTTTCCAAATAGAAAACAAAACACTATTGATATTTTATTAATCTTATGGAAATTTCCGTTATAGTATATTTATTTTCAATGTTTATAAATATCACCCAACAGCAAGCATTTTATTTAGAGTATTCATTCTGATATGATTGTTTCATAAAATTCAAGTCGAGAATGAAGCTGGGAATTTTTTTAAGTTACTGTGGAATTCTTAAAAGTAAGGTCAAGTTATTTTAGGCAACCTTCTCATAACTAAAATAGTTAATCATCAGTATTGCATAGTAAATCAGTAAATGGCTATTATTTATTTGCAGATAAACTAAATATTGATATCAGGAGGCTCTCTATTATAAAGATGAAAAAAAAAATCCAAAAATTTTAACTTTGTAAGAAGATATACCAAGTACCTCATATAAATGCAGAAAATAATTTTTAGTTGTATAAGTAGTTACATTTTCTTTTAAATGAAATGTTTTATTTGCAACATCATATTCTTTTTAACTTTAAACATCAAGTACAGTTTAATAATTTTGGAGATTTTTGTGTATTCTAAAAAGAATTAAAAAAAACTATTAAACATAAATAATATTGAAGAAATCAAACTCTAATTATTAATTAATTGTCATAGATTAATATTTGACAAACCATAATAAGGTTTGATTTTGTGGGTTTGCATATTGTATATGTATTTAATATAAAGTACAGTTTGAATTTTGAAGTGATTTTACAAATTTTTTAATGTATATTTTGATTTTTTTTTTAAAAATTAAATACATTTGAACTTTAATTACATATTTACAAAAACTAAAACCATTAATGTTTTACAATAAATGTCCTAATGTGAACTCTGGTAGTATTATAAGAAAAAGCTATGTCAGAATTATAGAAGTGAGGGTTTTAAATTCTCAAAATGAAAAATAGCTACATGGTATTGGTAATCATGGAATATCTCAAGAACCGATGTGCTCTCTACTTAATGAATTCTTTTGAAAATATAAAATATTAAATGCCTAAGATATCCTTAACTTAACATTGAAAATATATCAAAATTAAAATTGAGATTCATTCATTACAAATTAATTATACAACACAAAACTGATGTAATTGCACTTCAAGAAATTACCATTCTTCTTATAATGCGTATTTTAAAATCCTTGGCTTCACATTGCTTTTTGACAGAATATATATGTGAATATTTTTATTTTACAATATTTTGCAAATAAAACAACTATTAAAGATAGATCAAGTGTTATAACAATCACCATCCAGATAGATAATTGTTATGTATGCAGTGTTTGCAAATTAATACCCATTTTTTCAGCTCTTCTTATATTAAATATATGTACAGATTTGATTTTTCTTAGTATCTTTTGGAAATATGCTACTGAGGATAAAACGGATTTTCAAGTTTTATAATTTTTTTTAATGACATGCTCATTGTATTAAATAAAAATCTAGATTACATTAAAACAGTGAACATTGATTTTGTCTAAACTATTTGAATCAGCATAAATTATTTATAAAAATCAGTTTTTACTAAATAAAATCTTATTCTATAAGGTTTTAAGCCAATAAATATCACGTATAGTGAATTTTTCCTGTTTTAATGTTATAAGGGTGTTATTAATACATTTGGAAACATGAAGTCTTATAAAATAATTAATTTAGAACATAGTTTATAAATTGTTTTGAAGAAATAATGAACATACACATTTCATAGGTTTGTTTAAAATATGATTCAAAAAATATAAACTATTACAGGTAGAAGTTCTAAATTGAAAGATGAAAATTTAAATTTATAAAAGTAAAATAAAATTTTATACAAGCAATTTGTTATTAAATTGTAAAATTTTTATAAATATAAAATATGATAAATAAAATTGTTTTATCATACTATAGAAAGAACTGTTTGATATTTTAAAAAATAATAT
>JAQFVV010008399.1:17500-32219 GCA_028023455.1 Epiperipatus broadwayi
AAATATAATATATATTATACTTGTATTTAAATATTATTATTACATATTGAAAATTATTGTTTAAACAATAAAAAGGGAGAAAGAGAGATAACACATACAAAACTATTTATAAAAGTATAAATATGTAATACTAAATAATATTAAATAAAGTATAACAAGATAAATGCTTTTAACACATAAATTATTATAAATTAAAATAATGAATTACGAATGTTTATTTTTATTGTTTAAATGTATAGGCACAGATGCACATGCAGATATATATGCCTGTTATTTCAGCATATGTATATCTAATTTTAATATCATTGTAATTACATAAAAGGGTTTAAAAACTGATGTTGTCATAAAGTGTAATAATTAGATATTTGCTAATCTCATGTCTGTAACTTTATTGATTTTCATTTTACAAATAACAAAAGTAAAAAGATCTTCATAATCATAGTTTAATTATATTTTAAGTTACTAGTAAGTTCAGTCTGCTTAATACTTTTTATAATTTTTTTGTGAAGCATTTCTATTCTGATGTCTGGTGATAGGAATATGCAAATGAACGAAAACTACTGCAAAGGAATAGACTTAAGTATACCAGTCGTATTTCTCATTATAATGTTTAATTGAATAGCCAGAAGTTTAGTGTGAGAACTTTTTCTTAAATCAAAGGCACAATATTTACCAGTGAATAGTTTAAATGCTAAGGCATCACAATCCTAGTTTGTGTCAGCTAACTTTCCAAAGAGGTTATTTCTAGAAATTATTTTTGATCTAATCTGAGATAAATAAGGAAAATAAATTAGATATAAAAAATGAAATTATTTATGAGATTCCAAATAAATTTATTTTACAGCTCCAATAATAATAATGAAATCTCACTAACAGATTCAGAATAACCCATAATTATTGTGCTCATCTGCTTCATAAATGGAATTTATTAACCACTGCTCCTTGTAAATGTGGGCAACCACATTATTAATGAATGGCAGATTTATGTCTACAATGGCAGATTTGAAGGACTTAATAAACCCACTAGTGAATCTACCTCCTTATTGGAATCTTTATAGGTTTCTTTATATCTTATTAGTAGTTAAGCTATCTAAATCCATGCACTAAATAAATGAACAAATTATAATTTCAGGTTAAAATTTTTATATATTAAAAAAATATTTTAACACCACTTGCTAAGAAAATTTTTTGATCAACATCTGTTTTTGTATAAAACTTGAGCCTCAAATAAATTCAAGATCTAAAACTCTTCATGATCACTTATTTTGTTGAGTGTATAGTTTACACACATATGTCATTGCAATGCAGTATAGTTATTTTTAAAAGCTTTTACATTCATCAGCATTTTATGTTTTGGGAAAAGTTTAGCACAACTTGAAGTTTACTATTTTCCCCCTGTTTTTTTATTTATTTAATAAAATGAATATTACACAAGCAGGACCAAAACAATAAATTAGGATATTATATGAAACAGATGTACAAGAATATATATAGAAGCACTTGAAATAAATTAAAATTCAAAAGTGAATCCTTGATACAGCAATAGTATTTCCAAATCTTTAACTAAGGCACAAATCAAAAATTATTTGTCTTTTTTAAAAACAAACAAACAACTATCTATGTGGCAATTTGTATCATAACTACAATCTGTCAGTACTTATTATGATAAAATGGTAACTTAAGATATGATACAACCAGGAAAAATAATGTGATTTATATGGAACTAGTTTCTGGCGTAAAAAAAAAAAAAAAAAGCAAATGAATAATACAAGAAAATGAACATATTGAAACAATGTGGTTTCTCTGCATATACACCAACGTACACATACATATAAATGTATACATTTTCATGTATAAAGATATCATAAACAATGAATATAAACATTAAATTAAATATTTTTATGAATTAATTATACTATAGATAAAGGAATAAGTGTTAAATATTTCTATGTAATAAACTAGAGTAATATATTAGCAAAAATATTGCTAAGTACATTATCACTTATTAATGATAGCTTAAATTATCAATTATTATTAACGGCTTTTAAGCTAAACTACTTGCTCTTGTAAGCAAGAATAGCTTTAATGTTTTGCATTTATTTAGAAACAAGTAGACAAAAAAGCTATTGTTAAGCTGCTTGAAGAAATAATTTAGCTTAAAACTATCAGCAGTAATTGATAATTATCTAGCAATACCACTGCTAATATATTTCTCTAGTTATTATGTGGAAATATTCCCATTCATTTCTTTGTTTGTATGTAAACATTGGTATATAAATATTCTCCAGCATTTATATATGCAAAAATGTACATAGAATAAAATGCAAACATAAATATATATATATACACATAATTAAAAATATCCCAAATTCAAAACTACACATAAATATCAACAATTTTAATAATATTTTTCTATTAGGTATTTATTGTCGTATATTAATACATTGAGAAAATTTATAGAACTGGTGAATTATTTAGTAAATTTAATTTTGAAAGTATTATTATTATTTTTTTAAAAAAATAATATGAATTATTCTTTTGTTTTCAGTAATTGGTATATCATCAACATATTTATTATGCAAATATCTTTTTTATATTTTAATTGTTTTTGTTTCTGTAAATTTTTGTTTATCGACAATGTAGAAATAAAAACAATTAATAAGTATTTAAATATAGAATATATTTTATATAAATATGTGGATGCATTAATTGTCCAAAACAAAAAAATTATTAATATTTAAAAAAAATTAAATACTAATAAATTTAAAATGAAATTTATTAAAGAATAATTTACATATTCTATAGATTTTGTTGTTGTAACAATATAGCTAATTATAAATATCAAGCCGTAAATTATCATATGAAAAATGGTGATATCAAAGGAATGGCAAAATTTAATTTTCCACAGTCATTGTGTCAAAAAAATAGCACTAATTAAGAATTTCAATCATAAAAATAATTTATTACCTTCTGATTTAAAGGAAAATTATAAACAGAAAGTTTTATTTTAAATAATTATATATAAATTAATATATGTGTAATAATAACAATTATTATTATTTATTACAATAATATATAAACAATACAAAATTAATATAACTCCAAACAAAGGAATACATGGGTGAGGAGTCATATAAAATAATAATAATAATTTATATTTAATTACAAAGACATAATATAAATAGTATAATAAATTACAAAACATTAATCAAAATAACTACATGGAATATAACCAAAATTATAAAAACTTTTTAAACATAGCAAGTGATATGTGAATCTAATAAATAAGTAGAGACAAAAGAATTAAACAGTCTAATAGCATTGTAATTGAACTGCCTATGACTACCTTCCAAATTAAAAACAGATATGTCAATTGAAAATTTTTAGTTTATGGAGTATGTATTTTAAAAATTCTTGCACATAAAAGAGAATGATGACAAAATATATCAATAATTACCCTATACTTATAAAGATTAACAACAACACAGCCATTTCCACTTTCCAAAAATAATATGCATAGTGTAATTTTGTAAAACACATGACAACAAAGTGTAAGCAGCACAACCACCCCTAATAGAAATATTATAAGACAATATACTTTGATAACGAGTATCATAAATAGTTAACGAAACAGATCCAGGCAAAAATTTAACTAAATAGTAAAATAAATAATTAATCCCACATAACCTCAAACAGAAATAAACAATATGAGTGTATAACTTGACCCTGATAACCTAGAATCAATAAAAAATACCAAATAACAATTATCAACAAAAATAATATTACTACAAGTACAAATGCTTTTACAATGAACTTTATATTGGCTACAAATAGAAATATTCAAAGAATGAGAAACAAATTTATAAGAAAAAAGAATTCCTCTCATTTTATTACAATTGACTGTCAAACAATTCAACATAAGCCAATTACAAATTAAAGCCAAGTCCTTATTAATTATTTGCTCAAGAAGACTATGAAACAGCACCAAAAGACAGAGCACTATCATCAGCAAAAACATAAATCATTGAATCCAAAGGCAATGCAAAAATGTCATTAATATAAATCAAAAATAAGATATGATCAATTACAGAATCCTGTGGAACTCCATGATTTATCAATTTAAAATCACTAATAATGCCATGAATTTTGGTTGCCCATTTTCTGTCTTTTAAATAACTTTGTAACCAAGAAACAAATGGTCTCTAAAGCCATATGAATATAGTCACTGAAGAAGAATTTTATGATCAACAGAGTTGAATGCTTTAGAAAGATCTAAATATATGACTGCAATCTTAAATCCATTATCTAACAAAGATGTCAAATTATACAAATGATTATTAAGAACATCTAAAGTAACAAAACTATACTGATGTACAGAAATCACTCTATGCTCACTTAAGAAAGACATCATTTTAACTTTGACTACAATCTTGAATAATACTAATAATAATACTGATGATGCTGCTACTGCTACTACATAATAATAAGAATTATTATTCTGATGATGATGAAAAGATGTAAAGTAAAATAATCAAATAAATGATACTAGAATTCTCTTGGCAAATAATGAAAAGATTGATTATTTTATAATCACTATAAAAGAAATTGGTATAATGTACAAAATAGAAAGCCCAAGATGCAATAAAATACATATTGGTAATACAATCATATTTATGAAGAATGATAAAAAGAACTTACTAGGGCTATAAAAGTGTGATACAAAATCATTTTACTGAAATATCTTATAGGTACTAAATATTAAATAAATTATGAATGTAATATAATCATATATATTTGATAGATTTTTTCCAAGTTTTAAAAATAGCTGATTGTTCATGTAAATTTATTTCTATTATTTAGTTATTTTTCACAGTGGTATATTAATATTGGTAGTAGAAAATATGAAACATTTGAAATGAAAATGGAGTTAAATTGAGACACATACATTATCCACCTTTGTTTTCTGATTTTACAACAATAGTTTTGAAACAATTTATAAATAGCTACATAAAGTAAGCATTAAAATATAATATAGCATTAATGGTGGAGTTTGAGTTTGTATGGAAAATTGATTTTTTCTTCATATTTTTATATTATTATATTATGTGGAAGATTGTTTTTGATAATTTTTTTTGTCAGATATTAAAAATGTTAAAAAGTTCAATAAGTCATCTAATAGAATTGAGTTTATAAATTGTCAGATTATTTTTTGTTTAAAAGTTTTTGGAAATAATGCAGTGTTGTAATAGATAATAAGCTAAAAATTTATAAATATCTTTTTCATTCATACTTTTCTTTTTTAATTTTGTTTTATTAAATTTTATAACAAATACTTTGCATAAATAATCAATGTTTTGACCATTTTTATATGGTCATTAGGAAGATATCTACAATATATGAAAATATGAAACTTATGATTTTATTAAATTTTAGATAGAGTTAGTATGTAATCAGTCTTATTCATAATAATGTTTATCATAAAGGATTAAATAATTTTGAAAGGTCATCCTGATAGGTTTATTAAAAGTATATTATTTACAAAAATAAGGTTAGTTTGAGTTGGAGTCAGTAATTAATTGTAATATTAAATAATAAGAAAGAGTATTTCTTTGCTTTTTAAGTAATCAATTTGTGAATTGCATAAAATAATGTATTTATTGGATTGATAAGATAGATGCTTGGGGGAGAGTTTTTACTTTAAATTTATTATTAAATAAGTCTGAAGAATTAGTAGATAGTAAAAACATTCTAAGAATAATTTATAGAATCTATTGCAATTAATTTAAGAATTAAAATTCGTTAAAGTAGAATTAAGAATATGCATCCTAATTCAGCTTTATACAGTATACTGACCATAAAACATTGTTTATTGATGTAAAGGTTGTTTTTATGAAGTCAGTGAAATAGAAAAAAAAAACAGATCTTTTTAATTGATTATTTTGGATCTGGCTATGACTTTAAGAAAAATTTTCATTAATATTAAAATGATTAATTTATTTGCAAATTGGGGGTAGTTTTATGTAGCATATTGTGTTGATCATGAATCAAGTCCCAATACCAATATAAATTTAAATCCAAAGTAATATAAAAGTAAGCAGTGATTTATGTTAGGAAAGTAATAATAAAGGTTTTGATGTATAACATCATGGTCACAAAAGTTTGGACAAAATGTAAGTATTCACTTATTACACATAAAAGTATATGTCCTCAAACACAGTAATTTCTGATGCTCATTAATTAAATTATTTGGAACATTTTGATTCTAAGAAAAAATTGAAAAGAAGATTGTGTAAATGACTTTTAGAGTTGTTCAAGTCTGAAAATCTTGGCAAATACATACAGTCTTAACTTTCCAAAGACATATGCTTAATGGTATTTAATTCACAATGAAAATAATAATTTATTGCCAGAATTTATTATAGAAAATTCAGTTTATTAATCTGTGATACATATATAAAACAATTCCTTTAATTTGTAAATTAATAATTTGTGTAAAGTTAAAAATGTTAAAAGCTACAATTTAAAAAACAACAATCTATTGTTCACGGAAGCCACAAGTAATTAAGGATTTGGAAAACAAACACCCTATGCACATGGGCAGATTAGTTTCTGAGCTCTGAAAAAAGATGTTTTTTGCTTGATAAGTGGCTAATTGCATAAAAAAAAAATTTTAAAGGTCATGCCAAGTATTTAAACAGATTACTGTTTATAAACTTCAGATTTTAATGATAATTCAGTCAAACCAAAGATTAAGCAATTGGTCATTGAATATTTGTTGCAGATAGCAAAGTTAGCCATATAAAAAGAATGCCAACCATTTTGTTGGCTGATTCTCACAATAAACTCAGACTACATCAATAGGCATAAATAATGAAGTTAGCTATGAGAATAAAATAGTACTTTTTATTGTATTGTTAATAAAAAATCAAGTCATATGACCTAATTTTAATAAAGCTCCTATTTACAAATGTTATATATAGAGTAAGTTAAAAACAAACTCTTATGAAGCTTCAAAAATACCCTCAACCTCAGACCGCGGTTTCTGCCTCTAGCGTCATCAGTGAGGTGCTAGGGAATAAAAATACTAGAACTAGTCCAGCATTTTATCAATGCCTAACTATTGAGAAGAAAATCTGAAACTTTCAGACATTTAAATGTCCAAAAATCCAGCTATCTAACTCAAATAGCCGTATGGGACTGAACTAAGTTCAGATACACCATATATTAATAGCTCTAGCAATATAAAATCGCCAAAGCATTAATAGCAAAAAATTAAATTGATAAAAAATCAAGTCATATGACCTAATTTTAATAAAGCTCCTATTTACAAATGTTATATATAGAGTAAGTTAAAAACAAACTCTTATGAAGCTTCAAAAATACCCTCAACCTCAGACCGCGGTTTCTGCCTCTAGCGTCATCAGTGAGGTGCTAGGGAATAAAAATACTAGAACTAGTCCAGCATTTTATCAATGCCTAACTATTGAGAAGAAAATCTGAAACTTTCAGACATTTAAATGTCCAAAAATCCAGCTATCTAACTCAAATGGCCGTGTGGGACTGAACTAAAGTTCAGATACACCATATATTAATAGCTCTAGCAATATAAAATCGCCAAGAGCATTAATTAGCAAGGGTTAAATTGATAAAAAATCAAGTCATATGACCTAATTTTAATAAAACTCCTATTTACCAAATGTTATATATAGAGTAAGTTAAAAACAAACTCTTATGAAGCTTCAAAAATACCCTCAACCTCAGACCGCGGTTTCTGCCTCTAGCTTCAAGAGTTTGTTTTAACTTACTCTCTTATATAACATTGTATTGTTATTGCAATAATGATAAGCTCTATATGCTTATGTGGTTTTTACATATTTGGGTAAAGATAATCAGATATGCTTAAGTCATTGTTTTTCAGTTGTAAAGTATGACAAGAACTAGTAGGACATCTTAAATTATAGCTTGTTGACTGTTTTACTAAATAATCCAGTATCTATAATCGGCATTAAACTATTTTGATATGTTGGGTGTATATTTACTAATAAGTATTGGTGGACATGAACAAATTAGTAAAATCAATCTGCAATGATACAGATAATTCAAACATGGGTTTAAAGAGGTGATGCTAGGAAAAAGAATTCGATATAAATTAATCATGAACTTTTTGATTTATGATTCAGTACATTTACAAAGTATCTAATAATAGTCATACATGCTTTGACCATATCAATAAATGTTACCAGTTTGAAATTTAATTACTTCAATTTGAAAAATTGTAAGTTTGAAAATAAAGACAATTTATAAATTTTTAAGGGATTTATTCTTTTGTAGAAATAACATACTTTTTTTTTTTTTTTTCCTGGTTATTTTGGAATTTTGGAAAGAATATTCTAATTCTTATAAGGGGCAGACCTCGATTTTCTTGGTGAAGATGAAATTTAATTGTTTTTTTCTCATTTAGGCAGATTTTTTTCTCTTATTCTTTATTTTGCTAACATTTAAAGTGTAAAAGGGATGAATCTGAAGCTTTAATCAAGTCTGTAATTTAATGAATATTAATTCTACTGATATTGGAGGATTAACAATGAATTAAAATAAAACTAGTATTTAATTTGAACACTAAATATATATTTGACCACCTGTTTTTCTATAATATTACTAACAGTTGGTGCAGTATACTAAAATTCTGTTTGCTGTAGAAATATTATCTGGTGGTGCATATACTAACCTGATTTGTGTGATATTACCCCAACAGTTGGTGCATATACTAACCTGTTTTGCTGTGATATTACTGACAGTTGAGATGTATTTGGAATATTTAAATAAAATTTAACCCTTTTCCAAAGACATTCAACACACACATTAGATTATGTGAAATAGTCCAATGTAAAAATCTAGCTAGAACACCATCATCACAAACCTTCAGGAAAACAATAATCATAGTATGCTTATTTATATTGAAGTCTCCACCATGTTTTAAACTTGTATCTTCTCATATATATCCATGTTTTTCCCCCCCTTTTTTTTCATAAATTAATTTATAAAAAATTAGTTAGTTCGACGCGCAGGCATCATTCATTTTCAGGAAATCTATACTCATATAGTGGCTATTGTGAATCCAGAAGCAACAACAGGAAAAAGTCAATAAAAATATTCTAGCAGAATTTATACTTTAAAATTAGAATTATTTTTAATAAAACTATATCTTTTATTAATTACTTGGGTTTCAAAAAATGACTTACATCTAGTATGCTAAATCAATATTCTAAAAAAAACTATTGTAATGGAATAATGCTAAATAGGTGAAATATGAGTTCTTGGTTTGATCATCAGTAGCTTGAAAGAATTAGTCACCATATTTTTATATATTCATGCACATTACCATTTGACTAAGAACATCCTTTATGTTGAGTATCATCAAATATCATTTATTTACTTTTTAGTGATTTTTGTTTTCATTTCTTATCCTATTGGCTTCCGAAATGCAACATGTAAATCTCGTATGTTTGTTTATCCATTTTTACTTGAAATTATATATTTTTTGTTCAGGGGGGAACCATGATCGCGATTTTTTTTTTAAATTTAATAATTATTGATGGTATTTTATTTACTTTAAATTTTTACTAGATTATAGGTGGAAGATTTGAAGAATTTGGCAGAAGATAATAAATAAAAAAAAAGAAAGTTTAATCTTATAACCAATCTTAGTATTAGGTATATATCTAATTTTTAAATATATGTATTAGAAAAAAAAAGTAAAGGAAAACTGCTTGAATTTCCAACTTCTAAAACTTTTTTTCAATCTTGAATATAATCACAAGCGAAACACAGAATACTATTAATATGATTGTGCGTTATTTTCTTGCACTAGTTTTTAGTCTTTTTCATTTTCTTCTTGAAAGTAAGTAAAAGAAATTTATCTTAATGGAATCTTTTTTTTTTTTCATTCTGAAATATATATTTATGAGCTTTAATAAAAATTTGCAAACCACATTTTTATTTTTGATTTTTCTTTTCTATTTTTTTTCTTTTTTTTTTTTTTTTTAAAGTATTATAGTACTGTAGCGCCCATCAAATTGCCACGTAAAATATTATGAATGATTTTTTCTATTTTTCATGACGAGATTTTAAATTTTTAACTTCGTTTTATAATTAGTTATTTTTAACTTAAAAAAAGGTCATAAAATTTACGTTATAAATAATTTATATAGTTAAGATGCCCTTAAAAGGTATATGTATATATTTAGTTTTTTTTTCACTCTAAGAATAAAAATTTTCAATTAAAAATATATAATTTAACAAATTACTGTCATCTTAAATAATTTTATGTAGAGTCATTAAAAAAGTATCTATTCTATAGTTGATTTATCATAGATGAGTATATATATATGAGTAATCTAATCTATTGTATGGATATTATATATTTTTTGAATTATTGTTCACTGCATGACAAAATATACCCCCCCATAAGGTATATCTGTTTTAGAACTCAACATCTGAAACTTGTTGATTATGTTTTCCTTTTTTTTTTTACTATACAAATTGAAATGTTTTACCTGATAAATAAATCCAATGGTTTTTATGTCAGGAATAATGTGCACTTTTATATGCATAAATGATGCTTTTTCGTAGGTGTTTAACATATCTAGTTTGTCTATATATATGCACCTCCTGCACATTCACCGTAAATTTTATTTAAATTTTGCAGAAACTAAAGTTTTATAGATATTATTTATAAGTTTTAGAATGTAATGGAGTATTATCTTTTTGTACTGTTAATTTTTTTGATAAACTTAATCTGTAATCTCCTTAAGTTGACCTTATATTTATATTACATAAATTTATTATGTATCAATTATATTCTCCTCTTTAATTTCCCCCTCCAATAAGAAGGCTAGTGAATTTTTGTATTATTAACTATAGGGGATCTTAGATTTTACAAATGAATTTCTTTTTAATTTTAGGAGTGAGAATAGAATGTATTCTTTTTTTTTAACTTGAGATATTATAATTGTATTAATTATATAATAATATATATATTAGTCTGTAATGATTGTCTTTAAAGCTTTGTAATAATAAAGCATTTTACTTATAATTATATATTGCACTATATCATTTCAACTGGATCACCGATAAATGTAGATAACTATATACTTCAGTTTATCTTATTTCCAATTTTTATTCATTATTTATCATATCTTTGTTTTATTTGGATTATAAAATAATATTTATTCGTTATGTCTATTATTACCTTTTTTGAGAATAAAGGCAAAATTGAACTATATTACTTTTATTTTCTCTTCCTGTCTTTTTTGACCAAGGCAATTTTTTCCATTTCTGGCACTAATGTGTTAAAAATGACATTTATATAATGAGAAATTGGTATTTAAATATAAAGTTAAAGTAGAAATGAACACAGACAAAATGCCCATAGTGCCAATTATTTGAAAATAAATATAAACAATATTATTAATGATAGTTTGACAATACTCGTAATTATTTAAATCAAAGATTAAATAATTTGTGTAGGCCCTACATCATATAAAATAAGTACTTTGTTAAAATAAATGAATATTAAATAATAATATAATACTTAGACATGAAAATGAAAAATATAAAAAATTCAGTCTATTTTTTTTTTTTTTGTAAATAGAGGATTATCTTGTTTGTAAATTTATGCTTTTTAGACTTTAAAAATAAATAATTAACTAATAGATCGGTAATTAAGTGATTGACTTTTTTTAGGTGCAGTAAAATTAACTTTTTTATAAAATAAACATTTGTTTGATATTATTATATTAGATTGAGAAAAATATTTAAGCTGTAATTTTAAAAAAGGATACTACTGATCGATGATTTGTAAGTGAAAGCAGTTTCATTATCAAACCCACTTGTTTGTGTGTGTGTATGTGGTTTTTTTTTTTTTAAAATGTTCAATATTCTGCAACAAGCCAATGAATTGTTAGATTCTGTAAAAGGAAAGAAGTGGTTATAATTTAAGCAAAGTTATTGACTGTAAAAATCATATCATTACCAAAGAACTACACTATTATTGGAAATTTAAGAATGGATCACTAACAAAAAAAGGCCTGGGAATGTTCATAATCTATATTATTTAAAAAAAAACAATCAAGACTTACCATGGATGCTAACGTAAAACAACTACTGTATCAACTATGATCTTCCGTGTGATATAAAGCTTTCTGCTCGAAATAGAAATATCGAGGAAATGTTCTAATGAAAGCTTCTTGAATCTCATGGGAATAGCTCTTAGTTTTTAATGTTTTACCTACCTTCCATAGATGTAATTGATCAACAGTAAAATTTACATTCATATGTAATATTTAACACAGCATTATGCGTTGCACATGCACTTTGAAGATTTTAACTATAAATGAATGAATACGAATAATTTCAACAACATGATGTTTTTGGAAAAGATAGAATGGCCATCTATCTAACCCAAACATTGGCACCATAAAAAATGATTTATTTACATTCATATGTATAGAATTGGGAATTATATAAAATGAGAAGAGAAGAAGAAATAGTAAAATGTGGGAGTGAGAGATTGCAGTCAGAGTTTAAGTAATTCCTAAAGCTACAATTCATTTTGCATTTCTATAAAAGGAAGGTCCTTTTGAAAAATAAAGAATTAAAGATCTTGAATAAAAACAGTAAAAGACTATCTTCCTTCATGACTTCCAAGGGTAAACTGAATGCAAGATTAGGAATTGAACAAAAGAGTGGAAATAAAATATAGTATGCATTTTTTTGTTGTTGTTATTTGAGTCAAAGATTTAGAAAAATTGAAAACCAAGATATCTGGATAGAAATTTTTTGTTTTTTGTGTTTAGCTTGAGCCTGTGAAAGATTTAGAAAATTTGGAACCCATGATATCTGGGTAGGAATTTTATCATTATCAATTTTTGTTTTTAATAGCTATATTTTAGAAATTTTATTATTATTACTTAAGTTTAACTATAGTTCCTAAATAAATTATATTGTAAATGTCATATATGTATTTTATGATTTAGATTAATAATCCAATACTGCCTTAGTAAATGAAATAATACTCTCAATTTAAAAGCATGTTTTTCGGGTAAAGCTTTTTCTTTTTGTGTATAAAGATTAGTCCTTTTTCTTACTCCTAATTCCCTAATTTATATAGAGGTTGTCTTAAGCACTTTCATGGTATTAAAATTTTAAATCAATCCATGTTAATATTTATTAAAGCTATATTTCAAATTGCTTATACTTTATTTTAAATGACATTCCATGTACCTTAATTTATAGCTTTTCAATAACAAACTTTTAAATAATAAATGTCGTAAAATAAACTTCCCAGCAGTTAATATTATATATATATTGGATCTTTTCTTTTTAAAAAGCAGTTTGATTTTAAAGGATTTGAGAGATGATTTAACAATTTAACAGATGTAAGTATTGATAGTTTGAATGCACAATCATTAATATATCAAAGCCACTTCAATGTAGTTTATATTTAGAAATATATACTCTTATTCTTCTCTTTTACTTTCTTTGCATATATATATATTGCTTATAATAACTTCTTTCATATACACTTTAAAGCAGAGGAGCTTTAAAAGTTCTAATGAAGATCAACAAAGTTTACAGTCAAAAACTGTAAGGAAAATAAAAGAAGTTTTTAAGAAAATTACCTTACTTAATGTCAATGAATGCTTGCACATTCATGGCAGCATAACTATAATCCAGGCAAAGAGACCTCAAAGCTGACCAGATTATGATTGTGACATTCTGAATCTGACCAGCACATTTCCAACTTGTCTGCCAGTACTACAAGATTCAAGACCTATGAATGACTAATATTAACCAGCTAAATGTATTATTTGTACCTTTTGTAATAGCATATGTCAGGGAGAAACACAAGATTCAAGGACTTAAATATATATATATATTAACTAACTTAAATGCTACCAGCACGTATATTAAACATAACATTCAGAAATTGTAATTACTGCTTAGATGGCTGTATCATGCATATATAATTAACTAAGACTGAATTGGATTGTAATTGGAGTGAGAAATCACAAAACCAGAATCAATTTAACATATATATTTATTAAATGATAAAATAATTAAATATAATGAAACAATTGATGTGGAAAAGCATGCAGGCTTTATAAAATGAGGACTTAACATGTCTCCTCATTAATTTCTAATTATGAGGGTTTGAATATATATATAAATAAATCACTAAGCTGTGCCTAAATCAGATTATGCCAATCTCTATTGAAATGTGGCTGCTCTGAGAAATATTACATTCCAATTACATATATATTTTAATAAAGATTTGGGAGCATAAAAACTTGTTCTATGATATAGATTGAACCTCAGAACAAGATATATTTCAAGTTAATAGTACTAAACAATTAGGGGATAGAATTGATTGCATTCATTTACCATCAACTATAGCACCGGCAAATAACAATACTGAAGTCGCCTTGTGGATAAATTAGAACCAAGGGTTTTCATGACCAACAATGGTATCCTGGGATTGAGCATACTGCTGCGAAAAGTGTCGGGGTGGCTAACACGATTGCCTGGAATTCGATGTCAGGGCTTACTGGTGCTTGCCCTGAAGCAAAATAAGAGGTGATGGCCTTGACTGTGGTTCTACCTTAAGGAGAAGATGCAGCAAATCATTAAACTTTGAAGAACATATATCTAATCTGCC